>MASP02000427.1:368-119760 GCA_001693025.2 Colletotrichum lindemuthianum | reverse complement strand
AAATACTGTTTATTTAGAACTAAGGAGTAAAAGAGAAGCCTTCACGAGTGCGTGGAAAAGTCTGTATATATAGTGCTATATAGGGCCCACTAGGGCCCCACCCGAGGGAGGGGGTTAGCTTCAGATGCCTAGGCACAGCCCTAGCTGGACATCCAGGCATAGCCTGTAACACTCAAGAATCTCAGTATTACTACTTAGTTTTTAGGATTTCAGATTTACTATAGTAATATAAAGATATTTTTATCTTAGCATAAATATATTAACTCTAATTTATATTAATTTAGCTATTATAAACTTTATACTATTAAGATCCCTCTCTCTATAAATAAGAACTTTCTAATTATATAGTTTAAGGATAAGTATAATAATTAATTTCACTAGCTTTATATAAAGTAAACTAGTTATCTTAACTGGTTAGCTATTATTATTTAACTAGATATTACTTATACTATAGGTAAACTCTACTAAGTAAATATAAACCTCTCTCTTATATATTAATATATTATTAAATATCTCTTTTAATACCTTATTAGTATTACTAATTATAATATTACTTTTAGAGGAATAGATTTCCAGATAGATCTAAATTTCTATATTATAGTAGATATTACTTTTACTGATAACTAATCCTTATATATATTAACTAGTAGGTATATTATCTACTTTACTAGCTTCCTAATTACCTGGAAGTTAAAGAAATAGATAATTATCACTCTAAACCTTATAGAGGCAGAATTTATTAACCTTACGCCCACTATTATATTCCTTAAGTGGATTCAATAATATATTAAGTAGCTACTAGACTGACAGATTACTATACTTATAATCTTATTTACAGATAGTATAAATATCCTTACTAATATTATAAATCTACTAAATAAAACTTATACCTAAAATATTAATATATAATATAAATAGATAATCTAAGAGGTTAATAATAATAATATAATTACTCTATACCTTATTAAAGGTGTTAATATACCTACTAACAATCTTACTAAGATTCTGAAGACTATTAAGTATAAGGATTTTATCAGATTGCTTAAAATAGTGGATAATTTAGATTAAAGGGAGTCTCTTGAGGGATTAAGAGTAATTAGATTAATTAGTACCTAACTATATAGCTTTAATACTATAAAGCCTAAAAGTGTTTAACTTTTGTAAAACTCCTTAGTTTTAGAGTTTTCAGGTAAAACTGATAGTTTTGTCAATTTCAACGCTTTTACTAGTTTTTTATATATTTTAGTAGCTTTTAAGCTTAGCCTGAGGGGGACTATTAGGGAGTGGCTTATAGCTACCTAAGTTATATTATATGCTAGGCTAGACTACAGCTATTAAGGCGCCCCTCAGTCATATAGGTAGCTGTGAAACCTTCCCCTCTTTATATATAGATATTCAGTATTACTAATTACCTTATTATCTATAAGTAGTAATAGTATCTCTATGTTTACCCTCTATATAGATTTATCACTTAGTTACTAATTTATCTCTAATATATTTCAATATCTATCTATTTATAGAGATTCTAACTAGTAAGTTATATAGGGGGTATTAATATTAATATAGTAGTTATAGAGAGATAATATATATAGTATTAATAAGGCCACTATAAGAAACTATAATATTGAGGCTATTAAAAAAATATAAGGTTACCAGAGAAATACTAGTATGTATATAGTAATACGAAGATTTTAATATATAAAGTAGTAATAAGAGGCCACTATATTAAAACTACTATATTAAAGTTACTATATTAAAGTTATTATATTAAAGCTATTAAAAAATATAAGACTATAAGAGAGGTATTAGTATAGTAGAAGTAATAGTTTTTAATATATTAATAAAACTACTATAAGAGACTACTTACTCATAATAAAGCTATTAAAAGAATAAAAGATAACTAGAGGGGTACTAGCATTAGTATAGTAATTACGGAGTTTTTAAATATATAGTATTTATAAAGTTACTATATAAGAGAGACCTACTAAATAAGAAGACTACTATATAAGAGGGTTACTATATAAGAAGGTTACTATAAGAGATAACTAGAGGAATACTAATATTAGTATAATAAAGGTAATACTTTCAGTATATATAATATTAATAAGAATATTATATAAGAAGCTACTATATAAGAGGGCTACTATATAATAGAGCTACTATAAGAGATAATAAAAGAAGCTATAAGTAAAGTTATAATAGAGACTATAAAAGAGGCTATAGTATACTAGCAGAGGCTACTAGAGAGGCTACAGTAAACTAATATATATTAAGATATAGAGATTTCAGTATATATAGTATTAATAAAGCTATTATATAAAAAAGTCACTATAAAAGATTATAATATTAAGACTATTAAGAGAGAACTAAAAGAGTATTAATATATATAAAGATATAAGACATTTCAGACTATATAATACTAATAAAGCTACTAAGTAAGTAGATATTTTTATTTTTAAGGTAGCTACTTTATAGTAACCTCTTTAGAATACTTAGGGATATATATTATATAACTATATAGTTATAATAATTAGTAATTTACTATAGAGGTATTAGGGATACCTCTAGTAATATTATTAGTAATAGTAATATAAGGAAGTATAAGGAGGCTCTACTTACTTTAAGAGTAGTAAAGAATATTCTACTTAGCCTATAAGGTATTATTATATAGATATAAGAGCTTAAGGGTTAGCTAGAGGCTAGCCTCTAAATTTAAATATAGTCTGGATCTTTTAATCTTCTAGGCTGAAGGTTTTATGATATAGTTTAAGGGAATAAGAGCTTAAGGTCTTAAGGGCTTTAAGGCTAAATAGGCTTTATAACTATAAGGGTTTTATAGCTATAAGGATATAGCTACTAAGGGGGAAGATAATAACTACTAGGAGGCTATAAGGCTATAAATACTATAGATATAAATATTATATTATCTATAGTATAATAGCTAAGGTAGCTGTACAGTAGCTATACTGCTAATATATTGTAGAGAAAACTGTAGACTCTATAATTTCTGTATAGGCCTTAATAGAAAGGTACTAGCGGGCTAACGGCAGTAGTATTAGTATGGTAGTAGTATATAGTATAGCTTCAAGCTCTATATAAAGATCAGTAGAGGGTCAGTAGCGTACAAGAGATTATATTAATAAGAGGCTAGTGGCGTACGTTAACGGGAGGCTAGTGGCGTATGAGAGGTTACGTCAACAAGAGGCTAGCGGTATATAAGAGGTTACGTTAATAAGGGGTTATATTAACGAGAGGCTAGCGGCATACGAGAGGTTGCATTAACAAAAAGCTAGCGGTATATAAGAAGTTACATCAACGAGAGGCTAGCAGCATATAAGAAGTTATATTAATAAGAGGCTACAGTAATAAGAAGCTATCGCTACTCACGGGCAATGAGGCTAAAGGTGACGCTGAATATGTGTATATAAAGAGGGGAAGGTCTCACGGCCACCTACGTGGCCGAGGGGCGCCCTAATAGCTGTAGCCTAGCCTGTCACGTGACGTAGCCTAGGTGGCTATAGGCTACCCCCCAACACTCCCCCTCAGGCTAGGCCTAAAGGCTGCTAAAATACATGAAAACTGGTAAAAATGTCGAAATTATTAAAATGTCAGTTTTTGTCTGAAACCTCTGAATCCGAGGAGTTTTTCGAAAGTTAAACACTTTCGGGCTTTGCAGCGTTAAAGCTATATAGTTAGATACTGATTAATCTGGTCACTCTTAATCCCTCTAGCTTATTTTATAAACCTTATATATACCTTATTGTTGGTTATGCTATGCTGTAGGGCATGCGGTAACTGTACGCGCTGCTACGTATGTGGCGGCATGCTCTCTAGAGCCTACTGGCTACGGGTGCCCGGCACCCGGCGCTAGCTATAGCTGAATAGCGTAGTAATTGGTAAGTAATTACTACGCTGTAGATCTAGAGCCTTATATAACGCTATATACTACATAATATAGGAATAATAATAACTAATAACTAGAATACTAGTTTATATCTATATAATAAGATTATATATAATATATAACTACCTTAATAATTAAACTAATACTAATTAGTAGTTAACCTAACTATTATACTATTATACTACAGATCAGTAAAGCTTATTACGCCAGAAGAAGTAATTATAAAACTCTATATCTGAGGTTTATATGAAGTGAAAGATTATAAGATTTATTATTTAGATATTTCAAATTCTCCCCACTCTAAGATCTCACTAGAAGCTTCTAAATTATATGCTAACCTCTTAAAGAGATTACTATAAAGAAAGTATCTTTAGGTATTAAATATAATTATGTTAGTAAGTTTCCCCTTTATAATAATTAAGTTAAGATACTCCCTATAGTAATACTAAGGAGTTTAAATTAATATTTTTATTATCACTAACTAGAGTATATTTAGCTAATATAATAACTTTCCTTAAGTAATATTAAATTTCTTTAATATTAGAAATTTATAATATTTCTAGTTTTAACCTCTTAAGAGATTTATATAGTCTCTTGAAAATTCTTCTCTTACTCTTCTCTATATAGATCCAGTAAAATTGATAATCTTTCCTTACTTTATATTCCTCTAGCTTTTATAATAATATCTAAATTAACTCCTTCAGGTTAGATATTTACTTAAGATATTTCTATATTAGTGATAACCTCACTCTTTAGTATTTATATACTTATAAAAATTTCTTACTATATAGATCTAGAGTATTTCAGATAGATCTAAAAGATTAACTATAACTTTATTATAATAAATAATATTAGTAAGATTAATATATATTTTAGATACTAACTAAGTTTTTATATTTAACTGAAACTTTATAGGTAAGAGCTTGTTTGAACTTTTTAAAGTAATTTTATTAAATAGTTTAAGTTAGCCTAATAACTTAGTAATATTAATATAGTCTGCTATTTTAGGGACTACCTAATAGCTTATAATATTAAAATAGTCTGCTATTTTAGGGACTACCTAATAGCTTATAATATTAAAATCAAACTGAATAGTAACTATATTTATATAGTTTTATATAAAGTTACTTAGTAAGATAAGTTTACCTTATAGATCTATCTAGAGATTAAGAATATTTACTATTATTTTCTCCTATTAAGATATAATCTCTAGAAGTTTCTATAGTAGCTAAATAACCTTATTATAGCTAAATAATATATTCTATTATCCTCCTATAAGGTTTAACTTAAAGCTGAAAGTTTAGTATAAATAATATTTCTGCTATAAGTAGTTAAAGAAAGATATTTACTACTAACTTAGCTAACTTATATACTTATAATCTAAAGTGAGGGATCTTTATTCTAACTTTCAGTCTTATTAGTTTTCTATTCTTCTATATTAAAACTTCTCTAATAGTAAGAAAATTACTGAAATTATAATTAGTAGCTACCTAGGTAGTATAAATGCTTTCTATAAGTTAACCTTACTATCTTTTTTAATAATATATCTACTAAGTATATTATAAACCTTATAAAGCTATATAATAAGAACATAAAGTATAGTAGAAGTTTCTATAATATCTTTAAGTTAAAAATCTATATATTTTATAATTACTACTTTAAGTTTAGTATCTTATAGTATATATAAATAAGGTTTTTTTTGATTATATTTAAAGATAATACTCTTAAGGTTTATTTTAACTATTTAAGTATCTTAAGTATTAACTTTATATTTAACTAAATAGTTTAGTAAGTTAAGGATTACTTTAAGAATAATAAGAATTAATAGTTTTATTTTTCTAATTAGTAAAATACTATTTTTTAAAGTATTATTACTGAAAATTCTGATCAAAGTAAAAAGGAGGCTCTTAAGCTTCTAATTTTGAAGCTTATATATATCTAAAAAGTTTTCTCTGCTAAGATCTAAATAAATAATATTTTCTACCTCCAGCTTATAAGTATATACCATAGTATACTAGAGTGTTAGTTTACTCTCTTTAGCTTTATAGTAACCTCCTAAAATTTCTATAACTAGTTAAGATCTGCTATAAGTAATATTTTATTAATCTAAAAGGTGTAATATATATAAGATAATAGAGATAACTACTAGAGAGTAGCTAGAGATTAATTTTAGACTGACTGTATATATAATTTACTTTGAGGTAACTTTTGAGACTGTAGTTATACTTCTGTATATCTATAAGTTTATATTCTAAGTAGCTGTTACTTACTTCTAATATTTATATATAACTATATTAATTAAAAATACTATATATATAGTAAAACTAGTTACTAATCTATAAGGTATACTTTTAAAGAGAGATATACTACTTTTAATAAGTATAAATTAACTACTAACTCTAAGATATACTCTATAATAGTATATTATACCTTCCTTATAAATTATAAAGATATTAATAACTTTAATAATAATAGCTTTAAGGCTCTACTAGAGGTTAATACTGATAAAGATGTTATTATATAATATTAAATAGATATTAACCTTAAGGAAGACTATTCTGTAGGATTTACCTTAAAGATATTTTTTATATTATTTTATAGTGAGAGGTTTATTATTTTTAATAGAAGTAAAATTACTAGAATCTTCTAAGATTAAGTAATAGTCTATATTCTTACTAAAGATATTACTATTAATAGTAAACTTATAGATAATATTACTACTTCCATATATATATTTATATTTAAAAGCTACTACTTAAGTATTATATTTTAAGATATTCTACTTAATTTAGATATTACTAGCTTCTTAACTACTGGATACTTCTAGTTTACTATATTAAAGTAGTTAGTTATCTCCTCCATTACTTTTATATCTCTGTAAGGTAAACTAGTTATAATATATTTTAGAGAAGTTATTCCTATTATAATATTTAGAATAGTTAATATACCTATACTACTTAGTATTATTATATTTTATATAGTTTCTTATAATATACTCTTTGCTTTCTGTTTTATAGATATAGATTACTTTAGTATTATATTTAATAATATCTATAATAAGTTCTACTAAGGTTAAAAGATTATACTTATTATTTCAAAATAGAAGTATCTATAGATACTTCTTAATAAGGAGAGAATAATTACCTCTATATACCTTATAGAGATAGAGATATAGAAACTCTATTGCTACTTTAGATACTTAGCTATAGTATATTTCTATAATATCCTTACTAAGGTGGGATATCTAGTTAAATAGTATACTCTTAAGGCTCTCGAGAGGTATTATTACTACTGCTAAATATATAATATAGCTTCTTTATACTTCTGATTTACTATTTAGAGTGAAATTAACTTTAACTTTAAGATTATTATTAATATTATCTATATTAATAACTATAATATATTTTATATTATTAATATTACTATAATATTTAATACTACTTAATTTTTACCTAACTTATTAGTAAAAATAATATAGAAGGCTCTTAAAGTATATTAGATTAATATATACTAAAGTTCTCCTAATTTTATTACTATTAATATAAATATGATTTTTCAATCTGAAGACTTTAGATTTAAGGTAAAAAGTATAGGATTAATAGTTTATATTATACTTATTAAAGTATATAATAGTGTCGGTAAAGTTAAGTGTTACTATACGCTCCTCTACTATATATATAAGATTTACTATATAGAGCTTCCTACTGCTACTTAAGAGGTATTTCTTTAGGTAGTATATAAGGTGATTAATAATACTACTAGCCTAAATAACTTTATACTTTCGCTGCTTATTTTTAGAATGTATCTATACTTTATAGAAAATTTAGCTTCCTCTCTGGATATTATTATCTAAACCTAAGCTGTATATAAGGTTATAGAGGAGGTCTGCTATAAGTATACTAAATATACTATTAATATTACTTTAGTAATATATAATAATCTTAATATTTCTCGCGTGATAATCTTTCTATTCTAGACTCTTATATATATATAGCGAGAGAAAAAGGGTTAGTAAAAACTATATTCTCTTATTACTATCTATAGTGAGATTTATATTCTTAAGCTATTTTATAGCTTTCGAGAGTTTTAATTAATAGCTATAAAATAGTATTTTAAAGGTGATAAATAAGAGATTAATAATAATGTAGCTAAAGCTATAATTTTACAAAAGTTAGTATTTATAGTTCTATATACTAACTTTCAGCTGGACTAAGGATCTCTAAGTAACCTAATAGTAAATAGAAGCTTATGATTCTATATAGTTACTCTAATTTCGTCTGTAGCTATCTCTAAAACTCTAAATATATAGCTCATACTTTATACTACTTCTATCTTAAGAGATAATAATATCCTTCCTCTTTAAGTAGTTAGTAATCTACTATCTTAACTATAAATAACTTGGATTAAACTAGAGCCTCTAAGTTATATAACTTATAGATATATAGTTAGTTTACTACCTCTAGAGTTTAACTAAGAAGCTTATGTTATAGTATATTTTATAGCTAAGAAGTAGTTAGATTTAATATTCTTACTTACTTTCTATATAAAAAATATAATTATAATATTTAGTTTGCTATTTAAAAAGTTAATTAAAAAGGAGGTTAAAAATATAATTAATAATAATATTATAAAGATTATTTAACATAATTCTATCCTCTATAAGGATTATAAGCTTTTTAAATTCTATATTATTAATAAGATTAAGAATAAGAATACTGATAAAGTATATAAGAAGTTGAGGTTTATAATCTAAAGCTTTAGAGACTATAGTAAATCTAAGATTTTAACGTAATTACTAATAATTTAGTGGAGTAGCTAATAGTTAATTTTAGCTGTAATTTTAATCCTCCATAAGGATAAGGATATAATAATATAGTTTTATAACGTTACTTAAGTTTATATTTAAGTTAAAATAGAGCTTATAAAACTTATTATAGCTAAACTATCTATATATCTTAAAAAGTAATATCCTCTAAACTCTATAATAATTATTATTAAGCTATTTTATAGTTTCACTAAGGCTGGAACCTACTAGTAGGTAACTTACTCTATATACTATAAGAAGAAGTTATAAATAGAGACTTTAATATATAACTTATACTTCCTTATTTTATATACTTAAAGTGATATCTTTAGTTTTATTAGTATATAAACTAATAATATCTTTAGCCTCTCTAATATAGTATTCTCTCACTAAGAGGATAAGAAACTTAAAAAAACCTTATTTAAGGTGAAGTTTAAGATTATACTCCTAGAGACTATACTCCTTATATTTAATAGAGGTATTTCATTACTCTATAGTGATTACCTCTATTTATGCTAAAAGTATTAAGGGTAAAAGTTAGTCCTTATTAATATGACCGTTATACCTAAGTCGTTTAAAAAGATATATATTAAATAATATATATATAGTATATATTTTACTTCTATATACTAACTAGAGGCTTTATTTAACTTCTTATATATAGCGTAAGAATAGTAATTCTTAAGTGATAATATTATTATATTTAATAAATAGCTTAAGTGGTAAATAGAGTATTTTAACTGAGGTCTTAATTTTATATTACTTAACCTCTCTAAGGTATATTTTTACGTTTTTATTAATAGTTTTTTATTAATAATATTAACCTCTTATGTTAACTGGGATTTATAATAATTTTAGGCTAAAAGATTATAACTAATAATAGCTAATTTAACCTCTATAGTAACTTTATATATTACTTATCTACTAAAAGTAAGAAAGTTACTAGGAGTATACTTACTTTAGAGATTTACTCTTTAGTAGCTAGTATAGATTTTATTTAGATTATAGCTATAATATTTAAGAAGATCCTTAAATACTGTAAGTTTTTTTAGATCTTAATAATTATATATACTAACTTATATTTACTATATAAGTATTTTATAAAGCTTAGTATTATTAAAGAGAAGTATTTAATAATCAATATTATAGTATTAAGATAGTTATATAAGCGCTATAAGCTTTATGAGGTATGGTGGATTAATAGAGATAATAATATTGCTGATATCTTCATAAAGGGCACTCTAAACTGCATCCTTAAGAGATTTATTAATTTAAACTATATAACTATTTAAATAGAGAGATAGGTAACTTAAGTGGAGTAGATAAATAGATATTTAGACGTTATTCAGACAAAAAAATATAGATTATAAAAAATACTATTTTTCATATCATTAGATAGGTATTAGGGTATATAATAAAAAGAAAAGTTACTAGTATTAGTTATACTATACTATAGAGTATATAGTAACTATATATACTACTATATATATAGTAGTATACCTTCTAGAGCTTACTAGCTATAGGTGCTTAGTATCTAGTGCTAGCTGTAGCTAAATAGTATAGTAATTAGTAAGTAATTACTATACTATAGATCTAGAGCTTTATATGATACTATATGCTATATAACGTAGGAATAATAATAACTGATAACTAGAACACCAGTTTGCATCCATATAATAAGATTATACATAGTATGTAAATACTCTAACGATTAAACTAACAATTATTTAAAGAGTTTATAATACTATTAATCCTATATTATAATTAGTTGAAGTTATTAATACTATTAATTCTGTATTATAATTAGTTAAAGTTATTAATATTATTAATTCTATATTATAATTAGCTTATTTAGTTTGATTTTGAGGGAAGACTACTAATTCTTTATTATAGATAGTTAAAAATTGAAAGGTAAAAAAAGAGATTCTAATTATTTTATAGATGATAAAATAAATTAGCTAAGTTTATCTTTAGGCTAATTAGGATGTAATTAGTTTTTTGCTTTCTATTCTGAGCAAGAGTATAAGAAAGAGGTTTCTTTATCTTATAAGTAATAAAAGTTAAAGTAGAGAGTGTTAAAAAGGTTGTTTTTAGTAATATATATTATACGGAGAGTATATATAGTATAGTTAAAATATCGTTTTTTTATGTTTTAGAGGGAAGGTATAAGAAAACTAGTGAAAAATTTATAATAAATTAAAAATACTATTAATAATAAAAATAGGTAAAAGAAAAATTGTGAATAGCGTTATAGGGTAAAAATAAGCCTCCGAGAGGGCCTCTAGGCTTATAACCTATCGCTACTTACAGGTAATAAAGCTAAAGGTGATACTGAATATATATATATAAAGAGGGGAAGGTCTTATAGCTACTTACGTGGCCGGGGGGCGCCCTAATAGCTATAGTCTAGCCTATCATATGATGTGGCCTAGGTGGCCATAGGCTACCCCCTAATAGAGGCTATAGTAATAAGAAGCTAGTAGTATATAAGAGACTACACTAATAAGAGGTTAGTAGTATATAAGAGGCTAGTAGTATATAAGAGGGCTTCAAGAGACTCTATAAACAATACTACTCTTCCTGCTATAGGAATGAAGGTTTAATAAGGATACTGAGGGTTTAGTTAAAGTATATAAGAAGTAGTAGAGAGCTAGTAGGAGGGCTAGGAGATATACTATAGGGATAAGAAGTATAAATCTGGAAATAACTTTATTTAAGCTACAAGACTATAAGGATATAATCTATAAGGGGGGGGAATATATCAGGATGCACTAGTAGCCTCCAGCTAGGCTACTAAGCTACTGCTTAGTTATATATAAAGAGGGATATTTAGGCTATAATAGCTAGGGTTCCTAAAGTAGAGAGATTAGATTCAAATATATTAATAACCGCACCCCTACGTTTACCCCCTATATAGATCTATCACTTAGTTACTAATCTATCCCTAATATTATATCTATTAAATAAAATATATCTCTTCTTAAAAGTATACTTTATAAACTAATAACTAAGTTTACTATATATATAGTATTTTTAATTAGTATAACTATATATAAATATTAAGGGTAGATAATAGCCACCTAAAACGTAAGATTATATATATATAGAAATATGACTATAATCTCAAGAATTACCTTAAGGTAAGTTATATATATAGTTAGTCTAAAATTAACTTCCAGCCGCCCTCTATTAATTATTTCTATTATTTTATATATATTATATCTTTCAGATTAATAAGATATTACTTATAGCAAATTACAACTAATTATAAAGATTCTAGAAGGTTACCATAAAGCTAAAGAAGGCTATCAGAAATAACATATTCAAGCGGCAGAGTTTAAATTATTTAAGCCTCAGGCACTTACGGTATCTCTATAAGCTTCGCCCCACTTAAATTAGTTAACATAAAGCCTCACGCAGCATATATAGCTATATTTAGTTATATATAATATATACCAGATTTTACCTTCTAATTATATATAAAAATTAAGGGTCGTATAATACTAAAAAGCAACTAGGTAAAAACGTATATATTATAATAATGTTATATATCTTAAATACTAAGATATCTACTAAAAATATCTCTATTCTAATTCTTAAGAAAGCTAATTAGTGGATTACTTAGTATAACGCCTTTTAGGTGGAGGCTAAACCTTATAATTTATAAAAGTACCTTAATTCTAAAGTAGTCTCTTAATAAAACCTTAAGTTAGAAATTTCTAAAAAGCTTCTTATATAGAATTTTCCTAAAGTAAAAAAGGGTAAAGTAGCTATAGTAATATCTAAAACCAGCATTTTAGAAAACTTAACTACCTTTAGTATTCTTAATAAATTTACTTCTATAAAGCTAATCTACCCTAAGAAGCTTTAACTTTCCCCTAAGATTACTAAAAGTATTTACACTAAGGATATTCTAAATTTCTTAGAGAAAATTCTGAAAATCTATATAGCTATCTATAGCCTCTATTTAGTAACAACTTAAAAGTATTAGCATAGATAGTTAAATTAAGTCTATATAATAACTTAGATTCTTAAGTATATAAGTAAGATACTTTAATATTAATATTATAATATAAAGAAAGATCTTACTATATAGTTAACTAACTATCAGGTTAACTAGGCACCAATATAGTAAAAGCTATAGCAGTGGGTAACTTACTAATTACCCCACTTAATTAAACTAATTAGATAAGAGGGATAATTCTACAGATTAATTCTAACAGTATATAGTATATACACACGCACTATAATATAGATTTAGATAAAACGAAATAAAAGCACTAATTATAACCAAATTATAAACAATTAATTAATTACTATATTTACTAGTTATAAACTAATACTAATTCGTAGTTTAACTACTACTAATACTTATTACTACTACTTAACTATAGATTAGCAAAAAATACCTAAAGAGATAAGATTATAATACCTTCTAAGGAACCCTATAGATAGCTTCCAAATAGAAATTAGTAACTTATAGTTATTATAACTGCATACTACCCTACGAATACTAATAATAAGTTTATAATAAAAACAGAAGTAAAGATAAACTTATAATAACCTATTTACTTAATATTATATTATATCTACTATATAATAAACTGATAATTTAAATTAATATTAAATTAAGATAGTAAGCGCTAAAATAAAGTAATAAAATTACTATAACTAGAAGGAAGAAACCTATAATAAGACTGCTATTCCTTACCACTACTTTCTAATATCTTATATATATTTAACCTATAAGAAATAAGAAAGTATCTTAATCATAGTAAATATAATATATTAGCAACTAAAAATAATATATTAAAAGCCTACCCCCTTTTCCAATATTATATAGAAGAAGCAAAATATCTTAGTTAATATATCTGTATCTATAACGTAGCTTACCTAAAAGTTAAGATTCTAATAATAGAAAGTAAAAAAAGAAGAAAAAAGATACTTATTTCATATAATAAGGAAACTCCAGAAACAATTATAAAAATATAATTAATAATATAAACTAATATATATATATTCTAAATTTAAAACCAGGTAATAATATTAGCTTATAGTTTTTTCCACTATATATTCTGCATATAATTACAGTAAGGAAGTATTCTAATTAGAATTTCCCAGAAATGATAAACTGTTGATATATTATAATGAATATTAAGATAAAGAATATTAAGAAACTATAAGCCTTTATTTCTATCTATAAATATCCAATAAATATTCAATATAATATTAATAATAATAAGATAACTATAAGTTAAACTAATAAATACTGCAACCAGTATAAAGAGAAAAAATACTAATATTAATAATATTACTATTTACTTAAAAAACCCTTATTAGGAAAGTTCTTCTAATAAACTAAACCTTAAAAATAACAAAAAAAAGAAATATTTATATTAATAGCAGAACCAGAGAAACAAAGAGAGGAGGAAGAAATAGGAAATAATATAAGAGAAGAATTATATAAATTAAAAATAAAGTAATATATCTAACTAACTAACTACTATAGCTTATTTTTAAAACCTCCCTCTATAGTAACGAAAAGCTAAGAAATAATACGCCAGATAATATAAATTAGTATAACTAACAACATCCTTATATTATTACCTATTATTTCTATCTACTATAGGTAGTATATTTATATAACAAAACGCTAAGCTAAATTAATAATAAACTTAATAACACTACTATTTAATAATAGCCTACCTTTATCTTCCAAGCAAACCACTATTAAGTTACTACTAAAGTATACTAATCTATTACTAATATTACTAATAATAAATAATACCTAACAAATTAATAAAACTCTGGAATAGAAAGATATTTATAAAGTTTTTACTAAAAGACAATCTCTACCTAATAGTTATAATTTATCTAATAAGTATATATACCTCCAAAGCTATAGCTTTTAGAGAAACGCCCGCAATTAAAATATCATAAACCTATACTAACTATAAATATTCTTCCAGCCTAATACTTTAAATATATTTTCCTCCCCAGACTCTATTAACAGCCCTCACGAGAATATACCCTATAATAGTATTTCTATAACTAAAATTAATAAGTATAAGAAAGTATTCTAATATATAGAAGTAAAAATACTAGTGGAAATATACTAAAACATAATACCTTAATAATAAAGTAAGAATATTAAACCTTAGATAAATATTAATAGTAATATACTTAATAATATCTTTATTTACTACCATATTTACCTACAGAAAAAGTAAAGTATCTATTTTAATAAAATATAGGAAACCTATTATATTAACTTTAAAAAATGAACTCTAGAATATTTCACTAATACAGAAAGAATATTAATATAAACCCTTAAGCATTACCTTATAGGGAGAAGTATATACTTCTCCACAGATAAAAATATAATAAAGGAAAAACTAGTAGAGATTTTTAAGGAGGGGATACTAATAAGATAGACAGTAGAGAATATTAAAATCAACTAACAGAGATACCTAGCTTTTAGATACAAAATTATAAAGAATCCTAACTTTAGTAATAACCTCCTAGAAGTAGAAAGATTTATTCCTATTAATTAACAACTATCTACACTAAAAAGCTTAATAATAAAATTACCCTCTCTATAATTAACACTATTAAGATTAATAATAAGGGTAATATTGATATCAAACCTATAACTAATAGAACTAAATATTTATATAGATATTAGCTTACTAAAAACCAAAAAGATAGCAAATAATACTAATAAAGAGGAGAAATACCTAAAGTTAACTGGACCCCCAAGACTCTATACTTACCTCAGAGGCAAATATTAATTAATATCAAAACACCATATTCTATTTAACTAACCTCACGAGAAGGTTAAATTATTATTCAGCAAAATATACAGAATACATAATAAATATACCAAAAAGAAGCATAATATCTTTGAAAATAAGATAGAAATATTTATTACCAAATATATTACCAAATATATTAGCTGAAATATAGCAGGAGGAATATTTAATAATATACTAGCAGAATAAGTATACTTATACTATAAAATGTTAATTTTACTAATCTAAAATAACCTCTTAATTACTTAAATAGCTATAATAGTTAGAGAAAAATTTAAAATACCTACAGTTTATTTTAACTACCATAGGAAATAGAAAAATATTAATTTTAAGATTTTTACTGAAAGCTATAAGTATACTAATATAGTTAAGGTATTTAAAATAATAATAATATAAATTAACCTCCTTCAGTATATCTATCTAAACCTATAAGATTTATAAGAGAAAATTAGTGAAATAATATATATAATAATATACCAAATATATAATATAATTAATATACTTTATAATATTATTAATAAAGCTAAACTAACTATTAATAGACTATATAAACAGATAATAAAGATACTTAAAAGTTAAAAAAGATAGTTAAAATAAAAAACCAGCTATATTACAGATTATAACTAATTTCTTGCAGACTATATATATAATAGCTAAAAGTAAAACTAACACTTTAACTACTTTTAACCACCTTATCTATAATATATGCAGAATAGTAATACTACCTTAGGATAACCCCGTAAAAAGATATAAAGTAGAAATATATAAGGTAAATATTAAGTATATTTAAAATTAGTAAATAAATACGAGTTAATAAAATATATTCTAGAGAAATATAAAACTACCACTTTATAGTTTAAGAAAGTATTTATTATTAATATTATATTAGCAGAAGAAATTATAATATATCTTAATAATATTAACTTTATAGGAGATAATAGAGAAAGTAAGAAATAATATAGATATGATGTTAGAAAATAATTTTATAGCTATCCACTTTATTATAATAAATGGCTAGAAGAAGATTATTAAATTTATATAACTTATAGAGATTCTTTAAAACTATACTTTTTACTACTTAATAACTATTAATAAATTAGAAATCTTTCTAACCTTATAGTATTTAGAAGTTATTTTCAAAAGTATCCTTCTAGATATTAAAGCAAGTAAACTTTCTATTAGAGGAAAATAATAACTTAGAATCCTCCAGAGAATTCTCCTTAATATCTTACTAAATAAGATAGTTTGAAAGATAAATATTAGATTTAGAGATAAGTAAAGCTTTACAAATTTTAGTATTACTAGAATATCTATATACTTTAGAAATATTAACTTTAATATTATATTTATAGCTATTTTATTTCTATTAAGCTTCCCTAATATAAATTACCTCTAAATATACCTTAATAACCTTAATGATAGAATTAAGTAGAAGGATATATTACTATTTATAGAAAGATATAATAAGTATCTATAATTCTTAATATAGAAAGATTCCTATAATAAAATTATTAATTTCCTCATAGAAATAGAAATATAGTAACTTTATAAGATATTAAGCTACTTTAGTATTTATAAGTTTAATAATATACTTAAGAGAGTAGGTAAAACTATAATAGCTAATAGAATTAAAATAATTACTAAAAACTACTATTAATATTAGATAAATAGTAAAATACTATATTAGTTTAAATTTAGCCTTAAGGATAACTATAAGTTTAATATAACAATTACTATTAATATTATATATTTTAATCATAATAAGTTTATATTATATATAGTTGAGAGCTTTATAGTATTTATAGCTATAAAATTTATAAAATATATCTTTATAGAGGGTATATAGTATACTCTAAAAGTATATAAAATTAATATTTACTAGAAACTTCCAGATAGAATTATTACTAATATAAAATATAACTTTACAGCTAAAAAACGTTAAGAAAAAAACTAATAGTATGAATATTAAGATTATAATTATATTAGTTAAAGTCTATAATAATATTAGTAAGGTAGAATAGTATTATATTTTCCTATAGAAAATATATAAAATTATCTAAAATAAAATACCAAACATTAACAAAAAGAAAATATTATAAAATATAGTTAAGGTAGTTAATAATATTAGCAGCCTAAATAGCTTTATACTAACTCTACTAATTTTTAAAATATATCTACATTTTAATATAATATTACTACTATCTCTAGATATTATAAAGTAAATAGTTACTATCTAGAGGATAATAGAAGAAATATATAAAGTCTATACTTAATAGTAAGTTTCTAATATCCTAAATATATATAATAGCTCTTCTACTACTTCAGTCTACCGCCTGCCCCTCTAATTAGAAGTATATATTTATTATAAATCTTAAAATTAGATAGAATTCTTCAGACTTATCTCTATTAATAGTAAAATATATATTATAAAGATAAATAGTAAACTTAGTATCTTTAGTTTAATAATAGTAAAACTATATTATTAACTATATACTAAAAATATAGAAACCTAGAAACTATATAATAACTAGCTACTAAATAGATATTTAAAAGAAGGAATATAAATAGTAGTATTAAATAAAAATAGACTACGATAGTAAAGGTAACTATATAAAAATATAACCTTTATTATAAAGGCTAACCTTATAGATAATATTTACTATAATATCTCTTAAATACTAAAAGAGATAAAGATACTTACTAAAGTTATTAAGCTTTACTAATATAGCCTTATTTAAACACCAGGGAAGCTATTTCAGAAATTATATACTATAAAGTGGAAGACTCTATTAGCGAAAAGTATACTTCACCTTAGGTATTTTAATATCTAAAAACATAATAGTATAAAAATCTTTAGCCTCTACTTTATTAATAAAATTAAGAGTATAGATAATATATTATATAAGAAGTTACAGTTAGTTATTAAAGACTTAAATAATTGGGAGAAAACTAATATTCTTATGCAGTTGCTAATAATCTAATAAATTAGCTACTATTTAATATTA
Organism: Colletotrichum lindemuthianum; assembly: GCA_001693025.2. Lineage (NCBI taxonomy): Eukaryota > Fungi > Ascomycota > Sordariomycetes > Glomerellales > Glomerellaceae > Colletotrichum > Colletotrichum lindemuthianum. Next base: position 101,235 of record MASP02000427.1, on the reverse strand, counting down.
ATATTATTAGTAATATTTAAAGAGGTAACGTTTATAGAAGTCTACCTCTAAAATATTATATTTAGTTACTTTTACTTTATACCTATAGTAATATATAAGCTCTTTACCCTATATATAGTTCTAACTGTACAATTTACCTAGTCATAGTATTTATGCTGATACTAGCTTATAACTAAATTAAATAGTAATACAATTACCTATTATTATAGATAATTATACCTCTAGTTATAATATTTAACCCTATAGCGGAGGAATACCTTATAGTAATAATTAGTAAGAGCCTTAGTAAGGCTAGAGCTTAATATATATAGCTGAAAGTAACTACTAAGGTTATAGAATTAAGAGCCTTCATAAACCTCTTAAAGATGGAATAAAATAAAAAGCCTGCGAAAGCTAAATATTCTATAATCTATTACTCTTCTATATCTTAATAATAAAATCAAAACCCCCTTAAAATCTATATAGCTACTTATAACTAAAAGAGTATAGAATAAGTAAAGAGATATCCAGCTATAACTATTATAACTAAAGCTATTAGTTTATCAAGCTAAACTTGACTGAAATTATCCTAAACGCTATAATTAATAGGTAGCCTGTAGATATTTAAAAGAAAGTCGTATAGCTATCCAATAATCTGCTGCGTCAAGCTAACTATTTCGGAGATCAGTTATTAATCACTAAAATATTATATAAATATATATATAAGTAGAAATAATACTAAATTACCTTATATTAGTAAAACTACCTATAAGCTTACGTAACTTATATCTAGAAGGTATTATTATTATTATAGTTTAACTACTATTTAACCTTACAGAATGAGGTATCTATTAGTATATAATATACTCTAGCTACTATAAAAACTAACTATAAATAGAAACCTTATTATATAACCTATATCTTATAATCTCCAGACCTAATAATCTACACTTCAGTATTATAAGTATATAAATTAATAATATCCTCAGACTCTACTTACCTAAATTTAATAATAAAGAAGAAGAGAAGCTTTAGTAAGTAGAATTTACAGCTAAACTAAAATTAATACTTATATAATATAAACCCCTTATATTTAATAGAGGTATAATTACCTTAGAAAATAATAGTAAATTTACCCTCACCTAAAAAGAATAAAATAAGAAGATTAAACTTATTAACTTTATATCTAAAGCTATAAAAGTAATATATATTAAATAATAGATATAAGAAGTATCTATAGCTTCTATATACTAACTAGAAGTATATTTTAACTTCTTTATTATAGTCTAATATTAAAATCTAATACTAGAGGATATTAAGAAACTTAATAAACACCTAATATAGTAAATAAATAACCCCAAAAAAGCCGAATATTTATCCCTACTAATAATAAGATAATGAAGTTAAACATATTTATTAATAGATTCTTTAGTAATAATAGTAATATCATATTCTAGCTTAAATTTAGTATTATTCTAGAAATAGAAGATTCTAGTGAGGATAATAATATCTTTAAACTTAGAGATAATATTATTTATTTCTTCTTTACTAAATTCAAAAAAGTTATATATAATATATTAGTATTTAAGATTTATAATATAACTATAGAAGTTAATATAAAATATATAATATCCACTACTTTTAGGTAAATAACTAAATATCTTAAAATATGAATAATATTAATAGTAATTTATACTAACTTCTACTACCTCTATAAATACCTTATTAAGCTTAATATAATATAAGAGAAGTAACTTATAGTTAATATTATAGTATTATAATAATTATATAAAAAAGGAAGATTTTTAAAATCTAATAAATTAATAGTAAGAATAATCTTACAAATAGTATAACTAAAGTATCTAATAACTAAGCTCTTAAAGTATTTAATACTATAAATAAAGTAATTATAAAAATAGAAATATAGATTATAAAAACTATAGAAAGTAATAAGAGGAAGATATAAAACTAAAGAAGGTAAATAGAACGTATTACTACTAGAAAGCCTTAAGGTATCTAAGTAATAATAATTAAAAAGCGTATTTTTATAAGTAAATACTACTTGCAGTATTTATGTAGTTTTTAGCATACCTAATAAATATATATAACTAGTAGCTAGTTTTTATATTTATACTATTCTTATATTATATACTATTTTTACATTTTATACTATTTTTATATTTTATATTATTTTTACGTTTCACACTATTTTTACGTTTTACGCTATTTTTACGTTTTACAATATTTTTGCGTTTTACGCTATTTTTACGTTTTACGCTATTTTTACGTTTTATACTATTTTTATATTTTATATTATTTTTACAGTTTATACTATTTTACGCTTTTACTACAAAAGAAAATACTGCCAGTATTAGGTTAACTAGGCATTAATATAGCAAAAGGTATAGCAGTAGGTAACTTACTAGTTACCTCACTTAATTAAACCAATTAGATAAGAGGGATAATCCTACAGATTAATTCTAATAGCATGCAGCATATATGTATATACTATAATATAGACTCAGACATAACGAAATAGAAGTATCAGTTATAACTAAGTTACAAATAATTAAATAATTGCTACATTTACTAGTTATAAACTAATACTAACTTTTATAACCACTTTAGTATTATAAATAATCTCTATATTTAGTATACAGCTACTATATATTATAATATACTTCAGTTTCCCAAACTTAAGTATCTTATAATAAAGATAATAACTAAAATATAGTTTCAGAAGTAGTAAAATACTATATATACAACTTAAATAGTTAGCTTTACTTCCTCTATCATAGGAATATTTTAGGTTAATAATCTTATATTCTTAGTAGCTTACTTGCTAATTAAAGAATATATCTAAGGTTATATACTTATAGTCTATAGTTAATTAAATATAATATTACTAAATAAAGTTATTTTAGCTATTATAGAGGCTATATAGTAGCTTTCTGAAGTCCTCTATTAAGGTAAAATTAGCTATAGAGTATTTAATACTACCCTAAAGGTTACAGATAGTAGCTTAAATTCTTAAGGTGGTAAGAGACACTTTAATAACTTAGATAAACATCTATATCCTCTTAAATATAGTAAAAACCACCTACTTTCATACTGTTATTATATATACTTATTACTTATATATGAAAGCTAAATACTAAATACTATAATAAAAGAGAGAATTAAATAGCAAATAATCTTAAATTTAGATTTTTCAAAAAGAATCTAAAATCTTAGATAAAAGTAACTATAAAGTTAGCTTTCTAGCTAAAATAGCTATAATATTATATAGTAAGCTTACTATATAGAGGAATCTTAGTAGTATTCTCTCTAAAACTTATTTATTCTTAATTCAGATATCTTAATTTATATTTCTCAAGATATTAAGTATTTTATAATTCTTTAAGAAGTTTCTTTTAGAGATTATATTTAGTGTAATATTAAGCTAATATCTATTAATAGCTATAGAGATACTAAAATCTATATTATAACTTTAGAAAACAAGGAAGCTAAATTATATCTTTATAATATTACTTTTTTTATCTCCCTAGCTATATATTTTATCTTTTTTGAGTAATTATAAAAGTAAGGTTACTAATAGAATATTAATCTAAATTACTCCTCTTAACTATAAAGAAGTAACTACTTAGAGATTATAGCTATTAATATTTAATATAGCTAATAAGTTTTTAAATACTATATACCCTATAAGAGGTTAAATACTCTAGTAGTATAGTTAGTATAATATAAGCTTTTTCCTAAATATTATTACTATTAGAGATATATTATAGAGACTATTTAAAGATTCCTAAAAGATGATAAATAGCTTTAATATTAGTAGCTAGAATATTCTAATAGAAAGCCTCTTAACTATTTTATTCCAGCTATATATAGTATTTATATTACTAATAGTTCCTTAAAGTATAATAGATACTAACCCACTTAGAAAGTATATAAAACGTATAGTATCAGTAAGATAAAATAGATTATTTACTATATAAAACGTAAGAGTATTTTATATACTACCTCTAGAAAGTATATTATATTTAACTTTCATCCTTATTACTAAAGTTATGATAGCTATACCTCTTTTTTAATATTTATAAATAAAGCTACTCACTTCTTATAGAACTTCTACCTTATTAACTATACTAAAGCTATTATAACTATAGTATTTAATAACTTTATCTTACTTCTTAAATACTAATATAATATTAATATTAAGGTCTTTAAATATAATAATAAGATCTCTAGATAAAAGAAGCTAAAAGCTATTCTAACTACTTAAAATATTTACCTTAAGCTATCTGCACTATATATATAAAGCCAAAATGGAGGCATAAAGTATATTGAAGATATTATTAAAGCTTATATAAAAGCTATAAGGTAAGAAAGTAAACTGCTCTATAATCTCTAGCCTGAAATCTTATAAGTAATAGTATTTCTTTATAACCACATACTAATAAGCTTTTTAGGCTAGCAAATACTATACCAGAAGCTTTATAAAGTTACTTAAAAAAATAATATTATAAAGCTAAATTTAGCCTACCTTTATATATATAGCTGTAAATATTTTATTCTTACTATAATAATAACACTTAGGTATAATTATCTTACTTACCTTAAGAAATATACTTTTTTCAATTTTGTAGTTAGCTATATATTAACTAACTAATTTCAGTTGTGGAATCTTTTATAAAATAAGGTTATTATAACTTATAACATCTCTTTTAATAAGATAATATTTTTAATAGAATTTAACCTCTCTATAAGATAATTTTAAGAAATTTAACCTTAATGAAATTTCTTATTAGTTATAAAAGTAATTAGCTGCAGTAAATTAATATAAGGTTAGCTTAAATACTTACTTAAGCTTAAGTAAAAAGCTTAATACAATTATCTATACTAAGAATATAGGGGGCAGCTATAAAAGCTTAAGGTTTTATATTTATATTATAGCTAACTCTAAGCCCTCTAAGGCCCTATATAAAACCGTACAGTTTATACTATTAATCTCTCTAAAGTTACCTACTATATTTATCTATAATCTTATTTACGTAAATAAAACTATAGGGGGGTAGGAAAATTAGATATCTTTAGAGAGAATTAAGTGTAAGGAATAAATAAGATATTATATTAAAGTAGCTAGAAGATCTTTATTTAAAGCTACCTTTTTAACTAATATCTTTTTAGTTATTTTAAGATACTTCTAAATACTTTCACCTATAGCTATAGAATTATATAAGTTATTAACGAAAATAGGTTCCTAAAATTTAAACCTTAAGAGAATTCCAAAAGATTATTATAAATCCAAAAGATAAACTTTAGCTGTAGGATAAATTAGATATTAGAAACTACTTAAAATATAGAAACGTAGAAGCTTCCACTCTAGAAATTCTATAATAGAAACTATTAGTATTATCTATATCTTACTCAATAGTATTTACTTATTTATATACTAAAGTTATAGTGGCAGCTTAAAAAGCTTATTTTAAAAGTTATATTAAATTATACTTGTAAAGTAAAATTAGTAAGGTTTTTATAAAAAACTTAAAAGTTCTAAATTACCATTAAATTTATATTTATAAGCTTAATAAATATAAACACCTTCTTAAAATTAAGGTTTAGCTTATTATTTAGAAGAACTAATAGCTATAAGATAACTATAAAATCTATATAGCCACTTTAGTAAATACATTCTTTTAAATCCTTATAGTAATTACTAACTACTTTAATTTTAAGCTACTTTAATATAATATAGTTAATATCTTTATTTAAATAACACTTAATAAGGTAATGTATATAAAGATACTATCCAGTTATTAAAAGCTTAGAAAGATCTACTATTTAAATAAAGTATTTTATAGTTTTTAAAGAGTTTCTCTCCTCTGGCAGTATTATTTAGAGGTAAACCTTAAATATCTTAGTTTTAAATTTACTATAGGAAAGCTATATTACTAACTTAAGGAGTATATTATTTTGTTTTTTTATATTAATAACTATATACTTTCCTTTCCCTCAAAACATATATCTAAAATACTTATGCTATTAGTGTTAGTTTATAACTGGTAAACGTGGTAATCGATCGATTATTCGTAACTAGGTTGTAACTGATACTTCTATTTTATTATATTTAAGTTTACGTTATAGCGTGTGTATATATACTATATACTGTTAGAATTAATCTGTAGAATTATCCCTCTTATCTAATTAGTATAATTAAGTGGAGTAACTAGTAAGTTACCTACTACTATACTTTTTACTATATTAGTATTTAGTTAACCTAATACTGGTAGTACTCTCTTTTATAGTAAAAGTGTAAAATAGCGTAAAACGTAATAGTATAAAACGTAAAAATAGTATAAAATGTAAAAACTAGCGTAAAATATAAAAACTAGCGTAAAATGCAAAAGCTAACGTAAAACGTAAAAACCAGCGTAAAACGCAAAAACCTAATTACCAGTTATATATTTTTTTAGGTATATTAAAAAGTACGTAAATGTTATAAATAGCGTTTACTTATAAAAATACACTTTTTAATTCTTATTACTTAGATACTTTAAGGTTCTCCCGTAGTAATACTCTCTATTTACCCCCTTCACTCTTATATCCTCCTTTTATTACTCTCTATAGTCCTCATAATTTATCTTTCTATTCTCATAATTACTTTATTTATGTTAATAAATACTTTAAGAGTTTAATTATTAAATACTTTAGTTATACTATTAGTAAGGTTATTTTTACTATTAATATATTAAATCTTAAAAATCTTCCTTTTCTTATATAATTATTATAATATTATAATATTAATTATAAGATATTTCTCTTTATTAATATCTAATTTAATAAGATATTAATAAAACAGGTAGAAGTTGATATAAACTACTATTAATATTATTAATATCTTAAGGTATTTAGTTACTTATATAAGAGTAATAAATATTATATATTCTATATTAACTTCTATAGTTATACTATAAACTTTAGATACTAATATATTATATATTATTTTCTTTAACTTAATAGAAATAAAATAGGTAATATTACCTCTAAGTTTAAAGATATTATTATTCTTACTAATTTCTTCTATCTCTAGAATAATAATAACCTCCAGCTGAAATATTATATTACTATTATTAGTAAAGAATTTATTAATAAAGATATATAGTCTTATTTTCTTAATATTAGTGGAAATAAATATTAGGTTTCTCTTAAGGTTATTTATCTACTATATTAGATATTTATTAAGTTTTTTAATATCTTCCGCTGTTAGATTTTAATATTAAGCTGTAATAGAGAGGTTAAAATATATCTCCACTTAGTATATAGAGGTTATATATACTTCTTATACCTATTATCTAATATATATTAACTTTATAGTTTTAAATATATAATTAATAAGCTTAATCTTCTTACCTTACTCTTTCTAAACAAGAATAATATTATTATTATTCTTTAGGGTAATTACGCCTCTATTAAATATAAGGGATTTATATTATATAAATATTAACTTTAGTTTAGCTATAAACTCCACTTACTAAAGCTTCTTCTCTTCTTTACTATTAAACTTAAGTAAGTAGAATCTAAGAATATTATCTATTTATATATCTATAATACTGAAATATAGGTTATTAGGTCTAGAGACTATAAGGTATAAGTTATATATAGAGATTTCTATTTTTAGCTATTTCTTTTAGTAGTTAAAATATACTATATACTAATAGATATTTCACTTTATAAAGCTATATAATAGCTAAACTATAATAATATTAATACCCTTTAGGTATAAGCTATATAGACTTATAGGTAGCTTTGCTAATATAAGGTAATTTAATATTATCTCTACTTATATATATACTTAGGTAATATCTTGAAGGTAAACCTCCATAAAAGTTACTTCTTTAAGTATTACCAGTAATACTAATATTAGATAATAGCTAATTTATTAAATTATTAGTAACTACGTAAGAATATTAATCTTTCCCTAATTATTAAAATCTTTGATAACTAACTATAGTTTCTTATATAATATATTATTTATATCTTTAACCTTATTAATAAAGTGGAGGCTAAAGATCCTTATATAGTTATATTTTCAGACGTTAAAGTATTTAAGGTGGAGTATACCTTTCGCCAGTAAAGTCTTCTACTCTATAGTATATAATTTCTTAAAAGAACTCTCTAGTGTTTAAATAACGCTATATTAGGAAAGGTTAATAACTTTAGTAAATACCTCTATCTCTTTCGCTGTTAAATAAATATTATAGTAGATTTTATTTATAAGGCTAGCCTCTATAATAAAGTTTATATTTATATGTAGTTATTCTTATTATTTTAGTTTCTTTTTATTTAATATTACTATTAAGATCTTTTCCTCTGGATATCTATCTAGCAGCTAGTTATTATACTAATTCTAATTCTCCACTTCCTTATTATATAGCTGGTAGTATAACTTAACTATTATAAATCTAAGAATACTGAGTTTGCTATCTATTTCTATAATATATATCTTACTATTAATAAAAAGAAGTCTAAAACATTCTATTTATTCTTAATATTTATAATAAATATATATCTCTAATTATAGTAGTAGGCAGTAAATAGAAGTTATTAAGAAACTATTATATATATTTAGAATATTAGAAACTTGCCGTTAAGTATAGATTTTATATACCTCCTCTATTACCTTCTAAATAACTACTATATATTTTATTATATCTAGAAATAGTAGTAATATTAAGTTAAGATATAGATATACTCTAAAAATTAGTAAAGTTAGTATAAAACTATTTAGATTACTTATATTATTAATAGCCTTAATAATATTTTATAGTATCTTCTTTCTATTAATCTCTAGTACCTTATTTTAAATAATGTTATATATTCTCTATAGGGAGGTATAATAATATTAAACCTTATTAATATTATTATAGACTTTAACTAGTATAATCTTAATCTTACTGCCTATACTATTAGCCTCTCTCTTAAAGTTTTCAGCTGTAAAGTTATATTCTATATTAGTAATAATTCTATCTGGAGGTTTCTAGTATATATTAATTTAGTATATTTTCAGTATATACTATATATCCCCTATATAGATATATTTTATAAACTTTATAGCTATAAATACTATAAAGATATTAATAGTATATAATATAAATTTATTACTATTAAGATATATAATATTAACTATAATCTCTATATTAAACTTATAGTTACTTTTAAAGCTAAACTTAAATTACTATAGTATTTTGCTATTTATTTAGTATTAGTAGCAGTCCTTTATAATTACTATAATTTTATTAATAATTATAGTTTTATCTACTCTCTTAAGTATATTATTTTACTTATAGACGCTAGGGTAGCTAAATTTCTTATAAAGTTACTATATCTCTATTTCCATAAGGAAGTTATTAACTTTATTATAGAAATCCTCTTATATAGAGAATTATAGATATTTATTATATCTCTCTATAGATAGTAATACTTCCTCTTACTGAATCTTATTATTAAGGTTATTAAGGTATATTTAGAGGTAATCTATATTAGGAAGGTTTAGTAGAAATAATATAGCTATAAGTATAATATTAAAGTTAATATCTCTAAAGAATATAGATATTTTAGCTATACTAAAACTTATAAAGCTTTATCTATCTCTAAATCTAATACCTATTTTTAAAGTTATTTTATCTAGTAAGATATTAGGAAGAATCCTCTGGAGGATTTAAAGTTATTATAGACTTCCAGTAGAAGATTTACCTACTTTAGTATTTAGGAGAATATCCTTAAAAATAACTTCTAAATATTATAAAATTAGGAAGGTTTCTAATTTATTAGCAGTTATTAAGTAATAAAAGATATACCTTTAAAGAATCTCTATAAGTTTCATAAAGTTAACTATCTCCTCCTTACTATCTATTATAGTAAAGTAGATAGCTATAAAGTTATCCTCTAATATCTTATTTATATTATTATATATTTCTTCTTTTATCTCTTTCGTGGGAAATATATTATTAAGATATATAGTAATCCTTTCTACTAATATAATATTAATAGTAAATATCTTTTTAAACTATAGGGTAGCTACTTTATGTTCCTCTGGAGTATATTTTATTAATCAGTATTTATTTACGAATTTTAAGTATATTTAGTATTTATTTTATATATTTCCTCCTTATATTTTCTCGTGAGGTTATCCTAAGGTGGCGTTATTATTTTATATATATTGCGGATAAGCTGGTTGAAGGTAGTTAAATTATTAATTTTACCCTTATTTATTATATATATAATTTGCAAGAAATTAATTATAATCTGTAATATAAATGCTTTTTTTATTTTAACTGTTACTTCTAGCTTCTAAATTTCTCTATAATTTAAGTATATAGTTTATTAATAGTTAGCTTTACTTTATCGACAATATTATAGAGTATATTAACTATATTATATATTTAGTGGATAGTTATATATATTTCTTTATTAATCTTCTTCGGGGAATCTCATAAGTTCAGATAGATATACTGAAGGAGGTTAATTTATATTATTATTACCTTAAATATCTTAACTATATTAGTATAACTATAGTCCTCAGTAAAAGTCTGGAGATTTATATTTCTCTACTTCCTGCGGTAGTTAAAGTGAATTATTAGTATCTTAAACTTATTTCTTACTATTATAGCTATTTAAGTAATTAAGAGGTTATTTTAGATTAGTAAGATTAATATCTTATAGTAAGAATATACTTATTCTGTTAGTATATTATTAAATACTTCTTCTACTATATTTCAGTTAATATTATAGTTAATATATTTGGTAATAAATAACTGGATCTTATTCTTAAAAATATTATATTTCTCTTTAGTATATTTATTATTATTTCTATATACTTTAGTAAATAATAATTTAACCTTCTTATTAGATTAGCTAAAGAGAATATAATATTTTAGTTTTAACTAGTATTCTCCTCCGAAGTAAGTATAAAGCCTTAGGGGTCTGGTTAGCTTTAGGTATCTTTCCTCCTTATTGGAAGTGCTGGTTATCCTTTTAATCCTCAGTAAGTTAATATCTATATAAATATCCTACTCTATTAGTTACAGGCTTAGTATTAATATTACCTTTATTATTAATATTATTAATATTAATTATAGGGTGGTTATCTCTATTATTAACCTTCTGGATATTAATAGTTATTAATTAATAGGGATAAAATCTTCTACTCTCAGGAGGTTATTAATAAAGTTGAGGTTTTTTATAATCTCTTATCTGAAGGCTAAGTATCTCTTTTAGTTAGCCTTAATACTCTCCACTATCTATCTTATTCATATCTTTCTTTTAAGAATCTCTACTAGCTTCTCTCTAATTATATTTTTATCTATAGAGAAATATATATCTTTCCCTATAAGGTAATTTTTAAGGGCTTATATTAAGAATCTCTCGATATTATTAAAATACTTTAAAGTTTATTCTTTAAGGTTAATATAGTAAGCTTCCTATATTTTATTAAAGTAAATACTTTACATTTTATATAGATAAATATAATAATAGATAAAGATATTATTAAGTATATTATTATTAATATGTATTTAAGGTTTAATATTCTCACTCCATTACTAAGATATAACTTTTTAGTATATTCCTACTAGTATTTTTACTTCTATATATTAAAATATTCTCTTATACTTATTTCCTTTAGTTATAGGGATATTATTATTATTTATATTCTTATAGAAGCTATTAATAGAATCTAGAGAGAAAGATATATTTAAGGTATTAGGTTGGGAGAATATCTATAATTAGTATAGCTTTACTATATCTTAATTATAGATACTTCTCTAAAAACTGCAGCTTTAGAGATATATATACTTATTAGATAAATTATAATTATTAAGTAGATATCTTCTTCCAGCAAAAATCTTATAAATATCTTTCTATTTCAAATTCAGATTAATTTGCCAGATACTATTTCTTACTGGTATTATTAGTAATAAATTTATATACTTTAGTTGCAACCTTATAGTAGTTTATTTAGAAGATAGAGGTAGATTATAATTTGATAGTAATATTATTGAGGTTATGAGTAACCTAGCTTGGTCTTTTATTATATAAATATACTATCTATACTAAATAGAAATAATAAATAATAATATAAAGATATTATTAGTTTCTTATATTTACGCTATTTAGTAACTATCTTTTAGCCTTTCGTTACTATAGAGGGGGGCTTTAAGAATAAGCTATAATTATTAGTTAGTTAAATATATTACTTTATCTTAATTTAAATAATTCTTCTCTTATATTATTCCTTATTATTCCCTCCTCTTTCTATTTCTCTGATTTTGCTATTAGTATAAATATCTCTCTTTTTTATTCTTCTTTAGAATATAGTTTATTGGAAAGATTCTTCTATTAGAAGCTTTTTAAGTAGATAGTAATACTATTAATATTAATATTCCTTCTTCTTATATTAGTAATAGTATTTATTAATTTAACTTATAGTTACCTTATTTATATCAATATTCTATTAAATACTTATTAGATACTTATAGTTAGAAATAAGGAATTATAGTTTTTAATATCTTCTATCTTAATATTAGTTATAATATCTTAATAATTTACTATTTCTGGGGAATTCTAATTAGAATACATCTTTACTATAGTTATATATAGAATATATAGGGGAAAAGATTATAAGCTAATAATATTATCTAGTTTTGAATTTAGAATATTTATATATTAGTTTATATTATTAATTATACTTTTGTAATTATTCCTAGGGTCTTTTTGCTATATTAAATAAGTATCTTCTTTCTTTTTCTTTTATTTTCTATTATTAGAATCTTAACTTCTAGGTAAGCTATATTATGGGTATGGATATATTAACTAAGGTGTTTTGCTTCTTTTACGTAATATTGGAAAAGGGGGGAATTTTAATGTATTATTGTTATTTTCTTTTTAGGTTGCTAACATATTATATCTGCTATTATTAAGATACTTTCTTGTTTCTTATTGGTTGAATATAGGTAAGATATTAGAGAGTGGTAATAAGGAATAGTAGTTTCGTTATAGGTTTCTTCCTTCTAGTAATATTAATTTTGTTACTTTATCTTGGCGCTTACTACCTTAATTTAGTGTTAACCTAATTAATTTTTTATTATATAATAGATATAATATAATGTTAAGTTAATAGATTACTATAAGGTTATCTCTACTTCTATTTCTATTATAAATATAGTATTAATAATTTCTCTTAGGATAGTATATAATTATAATAGCTTTAAGTTACCTATTTCTACTTAGAAGCTATCTATAGGGTTCCTTAGGAAGTATTATAATCTTATTTCTTTAGGTGTTTCTTACTAATCTGTAGTTAAGTAGTAGTAATAAGTATTAGTAGTAGTTAAATTACTAATGAGTGTTAGTTTATAACTGGTAAATATAGTAATGAATTAATTATTTATAACTAGGTTGTGACTAATACTTCTATTCCATTATATTTAAGTCTATATTATAGTATATATATATACTATATACCGTTGGAATTAATCTGTAGGATTATCTCTCTTATCTAATTAGTGTAATTAAGTGGGGTAGCTAGTAAGTTACCTACCGCTATAGCTTTTACTATATTAGTATCTAGTTAACCTGATAATTAGTAAACTTCCAAAAGAAATATTACCTTAAGGAAGGTGAATATCTATAGTAATTCCTTAGTATTGAGGTTATTTAAAATTAAATAATATAATAGCTATAACTTTCTTAAGTAGTTTATATTAAAAAGCTTTTTAAGTATCTTATAAAGTGTATATAGTATATTAAATAGTCTAATACTCCCCTTAAATCTAAAAAACTTATCCTACAGTATAATTAAGCTTTCTATACAGAAACTAAATACTACTAATAAAATATTAGCTTTATTAATTACACTATAGTTATAATAAAACTAAATATTATTTATATAGCCAGCTAATTATCTTATTTTAACTAGAACCCTAAATCTAATTACTAAGTTAAATCTAAATAAATAATATAATATCTTAGTAAAACTAAAAACCTCTATCTTGAATTTAGCTATAAAACTAATAATCTATAAAATAGTCTTATTATTACTATAAATACTAACTTTATAGATAATAGTAAGAATTTAAAAAGCTTTTAAGCCTATATTATATATCTTTTTAGTAACCTTACAGTATAGTAAGCTAATAAATAAAATATTATTACTATTTTAATAATAACAGTAAAGTTTTTAATACTATTTTTAGTAGTATAAAAAGCTATTTTCACTAGCTACCTTATATCCATACTGTAAGTAAACCTTATAACTAATATATTTAGTAGAGATAAAGTATATAAACTTTATTTAGTAGTTTAAATCTAATATAATAACTAGTAAATAATATACTTTATAACTGCTAAAATAATATAACTATATATAAAGTTATAATATATAAATATCCATAACTACTAACTATAATAAGAAACTTAGTAAGAATATTTTAAGATTAAATATATATCCTCAGGAAGTCTTATAGCGAATAGCCTGATAAAGTCTCTCTAAAGCTATCAGTTTAATATTTTTATTACTTAAATTAATATAATAAACTAGTTAAACTGCCTGAAAATATAGTAAGAGAAGGAACTTTAAGAAAAGCTATCTATACTAATATTTAAAAACCTTAATAAAGCTTTTAACTACTAGTTAGAACTTATAAACTCTAAACTTAATAGTAATATAATTAAAAAAAGGCTTAGGGGTATATAAGGTATCTAAAGTATTAGGAGGCACCCTTAGCCTAAATAATAAGAGATATCTAAGTAGCCTATAAATAGTATTACTTTTTCTGCTATAGGGATAGAAATTAAATAAGAATAATAAAGCTATAAAAGAAATCTCTTATAAAATATAAATAGAGTATTTAAATTAATATTAATTTAAAAGAGCCAGCCTATAGATGCAGCTTTTGAGGCTAGAGGGGTATATTAGAAATAATATATATAAGCGGCAGAGTATATACTATTTAAGTTTCAGGCACTTACAGTATCTCTATAAGTTTTACCCCACTTAAACCAGTCAAAATGGAGCCTTACGCAACATATACAGCTATATTTAGTTATATATAATATGTACCAGATTTTACCCCCTAAGTATATATAATAAAAGCTAACTAATATTCTGATATACTATAATATATATTTATAAGCTGGAGGTAGAGAATATTATTTATTTGAATTTTAGCAGAAAAAGCTTTTTAGATATATATAAGCTTTAAGATCAGCAGCTTAAGAATCTTCGTTTTACTTTTATCAGAATCCTTAATAATAATATTTTAAAAAATAGTATTTTACTAATTAGAGAGGTAAAGCTATTAATTCTTATTATTTTCAAAATAATCCTTAATCTATTAGACTATTTAGTTAAACGTAAGATTAATATTCAAGTTACTTAAGTAGTTAAAATAAAACTCAAGAGTATTATTCTTAAATATAATTAAAAAAGCTCTACCTATATATACTATAGAATATTAAACTTAAAGTAGTAATTATAAAGAATATAGATCTTTAACTTAAGAATATTATAGAGGCCTCCACTATACTTTATACTCTTATTATATACTTTCGTAAGGTTTATAGTATATTTAGCAGATATATTATTAAAAGAGATAGTAGTAGTAATATATGGGGGGTATTCTTAATATCTAAGTTAGTTTTAGCTGTAATTTTAGTAATCCTCTTAGTATTAGAAAGACTCTAAAATAGTTAAATAGAAGGCTGGGGAAACTAATAATTATAATAGAGGTTTTTTGCCTGAGGCTATATATATATAAGCTAGCCAGTTTGGCGGTAGGTATCCTTCTTTAATTACTTATAGCAAAAGTAGTACTTATATAGCATTTCCAATCTTTAGTTAGATATTATCAAGAGGTAGTATAAAGTCTAACTTTATTATTATAAGGTTATTAAGCTACTTAGGATACTTCTTAAGGTTACTTCTGAGGATATTATAATATCTAGTAATATTATTAATCTCCTTAAAGATTTATAGCTTAAACTTCTCTTATTAAGTAATTTAGTAAAGAGCTATATAAATTTACTTGCCACTTATATCTATCTTAGTACTATATACTATAAGGTAGTTTCTAAAATAGCAGACTATATTAATATTAACTTATTACTATATTTTAATAAGCTACTATTTAAAGTTACCCTTAAATATCTGAAAACATTCTAGATTATAAATATCTATATACTTATAGAAGGCTACTTAGTAGGCTATATAGGTTAAGATTATTATAAAGTTCTTAGCTTTAATATTCTTATAGTTAATATTAAGAATTTAGCTAAAAAGTGTTAGGTTGAGATATTAATAAAGCTTTATGGAAATAGGAATGCCGGCTGGTAAAGCTATTATAGATATAGAGATACCTTAGGTAGGTATTTTACCTATAGGGGTGAATTTAGATATTATTATAAAGGTAAGAGAGATGTAAAATAAGGAAGAATTATTAATTTTTGCTGGATCTATATAGAGAGGGGTAGGGGAAGAGTTTTAAGAGGCTATATAGGTTTCTTAAGAAGTTAAGGTTAGAGATATTATAAATTTTCAATACTAAAAAATCTAATAATAGCTTAAAGGAGGTTATTATACTTACTGAATATACTTCAGTTGGTAAATATAGAGAGTATAATAATAATTAACTTCTCTGTAGCCTTATAAAGTAAAAGTTAGTACATAATTTAGGGATATCTATTAACCTAAAAGATATCTAAGTAATAATAACTGGTATAATCCTTTTACCTTATATAAACTTTAGGTATAGGGTTTTGCAATTACTTCTTCTGGTATAATAAGCTTTACTGATCTGCAGTATAGTAATATAATAGTTAGGTTAACCACTAATTAGTATTAATTTAATTATCAGGATAATTATATACTGTATATAATTTCGTTGTATGGATGCAAACTGATATTCTGGTTATTAGTTTTTATTATTTCTACGTTATATAGTGTATAATACTATATAAGGCTCTAGATTTATAGTATGGCAATTACTTACTAATTACTATACTATTTAGCTACAGCTGGCACCGGATGCTGGGCATTTATAGCTAGTAGGCTATAGAGAGTATATTACTATATATATAGCAGTATAGATAGTTACTATATACTTTATAGTACAGCGTAACTAATACTTTTATTTTAAGTGAAATTTATAATAATTTTAAGCTAAAAGACTATAACTAATAATAGTTAATTTAATTTTTATAGTAATCTTATATACTACTTATTTACTAAAAGTAAAAAAGTTACCAGAAGTATATTTACTTTAGAAGTTTTTTTTTTGCTTTATATCTATAGTAGTATCTAAGCTCTTTATCCTATATATAATCCTAACTGTAAAATTTACCTAGCAAAAGTATTTATATTAATACTAGCTTATAACTAGTTTAAATAGTAATAAAATTTCCTATTATTGTGGATAATTATACCCCGAGTTATAATATTTAACCTTATAGTAGAGGAAGACCTTATAGTAATAATCTGTATAGTAAAAGCCTCAGTGAAATTAAAGTTTAATATATATAGCTAAAAGTAACCACTAAGGTTATAGAATTAAGGACTTTTATAAACCTCTTAAAGATAAAATAAAATAAAAAGCCTGCTAAAGCTAAATATTTCATAATTTATTACTCTTCTATATTTAAACTATTTTCAGTATTTTATAATAAAACCGGAATTCCTCTTAAAACTATATAGCCACCCGCAACCAGGATAATATAATAGTAGATTTTAAATATTTCTTTATAATTCCTATAATAAAAAATATTAATATCTCCTAAAAAGCCTAAGTAATATTATAAATACTAATATTAACAAATAGACTCTAGATATTCAGAAGAAAATTATCTAACTATTCTATAATCTACTATATTAAGCTAATAATTTCAGAGATTAGTTATTGTTTAGATAGTATTCTAATATTAATATATTATATTAACTACCAAATACTTTAGAATATTATAATATTATAATTACTGGGGTTTTAAATATTATATAGCTACACTAAAAATATCCGCATTTATACTAGTATTATTTATATATTAACTGTATTTAATATATTAAGATTATTTGCTAATAAAAGTAGGCTAAGTTCCGCTACATTTATATGGAAATTATAAGTTAGCTTATATTAGTAGTGGAGAACTTTCATATTAGTGGCGGAAAATCTTTACGTTAGGGGCGTGAAGTTTTGTCTTGGGGATAAGTAGGGTATAGTGAGGACGTCAAGGTTGCAGATATAGACTTTAGAAATTTATGTTATGATAACTAATATAAATTTTACCTATATTATAATTGTATTACTTCAGAAGATTCTTAAATATTAAAAACTTCCTTAAATTCTAACTATTATATATACCAACTTATATTCACTTTATAAATATCTTATAAAGCTTAGTATTACTAAAAAGAAGTATCTAAAAATTAATATTATAATATTAAGGTAATTATATAAATACTATAAGCTTTATAGAATACAGTAAATTAGCGGAAATAATAATATTACTAATATTTTTACAAAGAGTCTTTTAAACTATATTCTTAAGACATTTGTTAATTTAAACTAGATAACTATTTAAATAGAAAGATAGGTAACTTAAGTAAAGTAAATAAATAGATATTTAGATATTATTTAGAAAAAAGAATATAAATAGTAAAAGATACTATTTTTTATATAAATAGATAAATATTGAAATATATAATAAAAAGAAAAGTAATCAGTATTAGTTATATTATAGAATATATAGTAATTATATATACTATTATATATATAATAATATATACTTTATAGCCTACTGGCTATAGATATTTAGTATTTGGTGCTAGCTATAGTTTAATAGTATAGTAATTAGTAAGTAATTACCATACTATAGATCTAAAGCCTTATATGGCGCCATATACTATATAATATAGTAATAATACTAACTAATTACCAGAATACCAGTTTGCATCCGTATAACGAGATTACGTAGGGTATACGATAACCCTAACGATTAAACTAATATTTATAGTAAAGTGAAGCTTCTAGAGGCTTTATCTATCAGCCGCCTGAAGTTTAATTAGTATAAAATCTACCGTTTAAGCCTGTTATTTCTGTTATATATAATTAGGGGGCAAAATCTGGTATATATTATATGTAATTAAATATAGCTATATATATTATATAAGGCTTTATTTTGACTGGTTTAAGTGGGGTGAAGCCTATAGAGATACTATAAGTGCCTAAAGCTTAAATAGTGTAAACTCTGCCGCTTAAATATATTATTTCGGGAGGGGCTGATAGCTTACTTTCTATTGCAACTATTAGTAGATATATTGCCCTCTGAAGTATAACTTCAGCCCTCCCACCCCCCGCTAACACTATAGAGTTAAATATTACAACCGGTGGCATAATTATCCATAATAACAGGTAATTTTATTACCGCTTAAACTAGTTGTAAGCTAGTATTAGTATAAATACTATTGCTAAGTAAATTCTATAGTTAGAACTATATATAGAGTGAAGAGCTTAGGTACTACTATGGGTATAAAGTAAAAGTGACTAAATATATTATTTCTAATATATTCCTTCAGCCTTAAGGGCTATACCTATAGGCTGGCTTCTTTAAATAATAATAATTTAAATATTTTATTTATATTTTGTAAGAGACTTCTTTTATAGCTTTATTACCTTTATTAAATCTTTATTTCTATAGTAGGAGAAGTAATATTATTTATAGCCTATTTAGATATTTCTTATTATTTAGGCTAAGGATACCTTCTGGCGCCTTAGATACCTTAGATACCTCTAAGCTCTTTTTTAACTATATTATTATTAAATTTAGAGTTTATAAGTTCTATCTGGTAGTTAAAAATCTTATTAAGGTTTTTAAATACTAATATAAATAGTCTTTCTTAAAGTTTCTCCTCTTACTATATTTTCAGGTAGTTTAACTAATTTATTATCTTAATCTAAGTAATAAAGATACTAAACTGATAGCTTTAGAGAGGCTTTATAAGGCTATTAGCTATAAGGTTTTCTAAGGATATATCTTTAACTTTGAAGTATCCTTACTAAGCCTCTTATTACAGCTAATATTTATAAATATTAATATACTATAACTTTATATATAATTATATTATTTCAGTATTTATAAAGTATATTATTTACTAGTTATTATACTAAATTTAGACTACTCAATAAAGTTTATATATCTTACTTCCTCTAAAAATATTTATTATAAGATTTACTTATAGTAACATAGTTGATAAGTGAGCTGTCAGGACAAGTAAGCTATCAGAAAACCTAGTTTCTTACAATTTCTTACCTTTAACGTATATTATTTTCCCAGATATAATATAATCAACAAATAGAGAAGCTTAAATAATACTTACTATCTAAGCTCTCAAAAAAACTCTAATCTTACTATTAATACTACTATAAAGATATATTTAGTATCTTAAACGACTCTTAGTATATAATTAAAAGGAATACTATTATAATATAATATTATATCTAATTTGTAGAAATTAATTATACTTAAAGAGGAGAAGTTAGTTAAGTATATTCTTAATCTAGATTCCTAATTATCTCCTTCTTATATTAGTAGTATAGAAAATATAGCTAATTAACTATTTACTAACTATAATATACTATTAGTTAGGAAATATTAAGTTTTAAACTTTATTAAATAATAATCATAGCTTTAGATATACTTTTTTCGTAAGTATAATTATAAGAAAACTTAATATAAAGATCTAAATATAATAAATATATAGTTTTACCTTATAGTAAATATAATTACGAAATATAGTTTTATAGATTCTAATATTTATAACTTTAATAAGATTAGCTTTATAATAAGCTAGATTATATCCAGAATAGTTATTATAAGTATAGAAAGATATTTAAATATTAAAATAATATAGCTTAGTAATTATAAATAGATTATAATTATTAAGACTATTAGTTTAGTAGATTTTAATATTCCGCTATATATTATTATTATAAGTTAATATTACCTCTCTACTTAATATATAGAAATAGATTCCTTATATAACTAAGTTATTATAATATCTAAAAATAGGTAGATAATAAATAAAAGAAGTTTAGATTAGCTTCAGTATTTTAACTAATATATAAAACTATATATAAATAGTAATTATTACTTCCTTATTATTAATAAATATAAAAATTATTATATTACTAACTTTAAGATATATTATAAGGAAAATGATATTATTACTCTCTATATACTAACTTATTCCTCTTATTTATTTTAGTTTTTAGATATTAAGTATTTTAAGTTTTTAAAGAAAATATATAATTAATAAATTGAGAGTAAAATATATTAAGATAATATCTATATTATAAAAGAAGATTTCTTCTCTATATTTTATAATATTTTTATATAAGTTCTTATAGTTAAAAATATCTAGAGAGGTTTTAGAGAGTCTAAACTTATCCCTCTAAATACAGAAAGTATATTTTTAAAGCTTAATATAAAATTATATATTCTAATACTTCTAGAGTCCCTCCTAATA
Organism: Colletotrichum lindemuthianum; assembly: GCA_001693025.2. NCBI lineage: Eukaryota > Fungi > Ascomycota > Sordariomycetes > Glomerellales > Glomerellaceae > Colletotrichum > Colletotrichum lindemuthianum. The sequence goes on along the minus strand of MASP02000427.1, from coordinate 79,682 downwards.
ATATCCTCTATATAGATTTCTCAGACGCTAAATAACTCAATAGAAGTATTTTCTCAGTCTAAATTAATTAAGAATTAAATCTCCCACTATTGAAATAACTTACTAATTTTAATTATTAAAACTATAGAGTATTTATTAAAGGAAGTATATAGATTTATATACTAGATTATATTATTAAGATCTAAAATCTAGATCCTTCGGGAAGAAAATAACTTACTTAGCTGATATAGAAAAGTTAAGAAAATATATTTCAGATAAGGAGGAAGTCTTACTATAACTAAAGTAGAAGATATTCAGTTATAGAGAGAAATAATAACTTAAATTAAGGAGGAATTATATTAAAGTAGTAGTTATTAGCTAAAGACTGAGACAGACTAATAGTAATATAGCGTCTGTAGGAATATTAGTTATAATATGCAAATATATCAATTTATTAAAGAAACGTCTAATAAAGAGGATTCTGAGTAGTTTAATAAAATTTAATCTTTCTATTATTACTTCTCAATTATATTTATATAATAGGTAGCTGTTTCCTGATAGCTTACTTATCCTAAAAGCTTACTTATTAACTATATTATAGTAATAAAATAGCTAGCGGAGATAGCTTCTTATACTATTTATAATAATATTAAAAGCTTTACTTTAGTTATTAAAGTAATAATAATACTTTATTTATTAGCTTACTATACTGTAAGATTACTAAAAAGATATATAATATATATCTAAAAGCTTTTTTAATTCTTACTATTATCTATAAAGCTAGTATCTATAGTAATAATAAGTTTATTTTATACATTACCAGCCTTATAGCTAAACTTAAGATAGAGGTTTTTAGTTTTACTAAAATATTATATTATTTACTCAACTTTAACTTAATAGTTATTTCCAGAATTCTAGTTAAAATAGAATAATTAGCTGGCTATATAGATAATATTTAGTTTTATTATAACTATAATGTAATTAATAAAGCTAATATCTTATTAGTAATATTTAATTTCTATATAGGAGGCTTAATTATACTGTAAAAGCAATTCTTTAGATTTAAGGAAAATGTTAAACTATTTAATATACTATATATACTTTATAAGATACTTAAGAAACTTTTTAATATAAACTACTTAAGAAAGTTATAACTATTATATTACTTAATATTAAATAACCTTAATACTAAAAACCTATTATAGATTTTTATCTTCCTTAAAATAATATTTCTTTTAGAGGTTTACTAATAGTATAAATACTTTAGATATATCTTCTAAGAAGAAGAAGAGTATATAGTTATTAATATAAAAGAAGTAAATAATATACTCTTTAAGTTAGTAATATAGCTTTCCCACAGTAAATTTAAAACTAAAGTATTTGAAGTTTACCTCTAAATAATATTACTAGAGGAAAGAAAGTTTTCAAAAACTATAAAATACTTTATTTAGATAGTAGACTTTTCTAAGTTTTTAATAACTGGGTGGTAGTTTTATATAAACTACCTTATTAAGTATTACTTAAATCAAAATATTAATTATATTATATTAAAGTAACTTAAGATTAAAGTAGTTAGTAATTACTATAATAATTTAAAAGAATATATCTACTAAAGTAGCTATATAAATTTATAGTTATTTTATAGCTGTTAATCTCTATAAATAATAAGCTGAATCTTAATTTTAAGGAGGCGTTTATATTTATTAAGCTTATAAACATAAACCTAATAGTAACCTAAAATCTTTTAGTTCCTTATAAAAATCCTATTAAGTTTACTTTATAAATATAATTTAATATAACTTTTAATATAAGCCTTCTCAGCTGCTAGTATAACTTTAGTATATAGATAAGTAAATACTACTAAGTAAAATATAGATAATAATAATAACTTCTACTATAGAATTTCCAAAATAGAAGCTTCTACTTTCCTATATCTTAAATATTTTCTAATATTTAATTTACCTTATAGCTGAAGTTTATCTTTTAAAATTATAATAATTTGTTAGAGTTTTCTTAAAGTTTGAACCTTAGAAACCTTCTTTAGCTAATAACTTATATAATTCTATAGCTATAGGTGGAAGTATCTAGAAGTATCTTAAAATAACTAAAGAATACTAGCTAAAAAGGTAACTTTAAATAAAAATCTTTTGGCTACTTTAGCGTAATGTTTTATTTATTTCTTATATTTAACTTTCTCTGGAGATATCTAATTTTCTTACCCCTCTATAATCTTATTTATATAAATAAGATTATAGAAAAATATAGTAGGTAACTTTAGAGGAATTAATAATATAAATGTCGGTTTAACTATTTAGTTTAACCGTTATGGCCGCTGGGCCACCTTATAGCCCACCACGCTATAGTTTTATTAGGTAAATAGTTAGCCTGTATAGCTATATAGGCTATATAGCTAGTATAGCTATATAGTTATACGGCTATATAGCCCCTTCTATATACATAGCCTCCGGCTATATAACTTAGGAATAATAATAATAATTTACTAGAATAGTTTGTATTTATATTATGAAGATTATATATGGCGTGCGTTATTTACCTCTAATAGGTAAATTAATATTAATTAGTAGTTAACCTAATTGTTACTATTATACTGCAGATTAGTAAGGCGTTATATTAGAAGAAGTAATTGTAAATTCTATACCTAAGGTTTATATAAGGTAAAAGATTATAATAGTTATTTATTATTTAGATGCTTTTTAGGTTAATAGACGTTTCTAAATTATATGCTAATATTTATTTCCTGAGGCTATAGAGAAGTTTATTATTATTATACCCTCAGTATTACTAATAGGAGTATATTTAGTAAATGTAACTTCTTAAGCCTTATGATTCTTACTATTTAGGTACTAAAGTTTATAGTATCTTTAGTCTTCTACTCTGGATGCTTTTAGGTTGATATATGTTTCTAATTATATACTAATATCCACTTTATAAGGCTATAGAGAAGTTAATTATTATTATGCCTTTTTTTGCTAACTGGAGTATATTTAGCGAACGTATTTGAGGGGTATATAGTGTTGCTATTCTCTTAAGGTAATGTTATAGGCTTTATAGCCCCATAGCTTTATGGCCCCTATAGCTATATAGCCTTATGGCTCCTTAAGACCCTCCGATATTCTCCATGTATATAGCTTAGATAATAATTTTCTTCTATAGTCTTTGTAGCTTTAAAAGGGCTATATATAATAATAGCTTTCTTTTATAGCTTTTATGGCTCTAAAAAAGCTATATAATAATAGCCTTCTCCTATAGCTTTTATAGCTCTAAGAGGGCTATATAATAAAAGCTTTCTTCTATAGCCTCCAAAAGTAATAATTTTAGAGACTACTAGAAGGTATATAATATTGCTAACCTCTTAAGGTAATAACTTCCTTATAGCTGTATAGCCTTTATGGCTGTATGGTTCCCATATAGCTGTATAGCTGCTATATAGCTATATAGCTACCGTATAGCTGTATGACTGCTATATGGTCGTATGGCTGCCGTATGGCTGTATAGCCTCTATAGTTGTATGGCTGTATGGCTATATAGCCTTATAGCTTTAAGTTTCAGATAGAGTTCTATATTTTTCTAATTTCTAATATTTACTTAAAGAGATTCCAGCAATTAATATAACCATTATAATTATATAGAGAGATAGATAGATAATAGGTTTAGTGGCAAAAGGAGAATGTTGAAAAATATAGTTTTTAGTAGTTAGCTATTTAGGCTTCTTTTATATTTAGATAATATCACTATAGTATAAAGAAAAGTTACTAGTATCAGTTTAATTATTCGGTTTAACTGTTATAGCCGCTAGGCCACCTTATAGCCTACTACGCTATAGCTATATTAGGTAAATAGTTAGCCTGTATGGCCGTATTAGCTATATAGCTAGTATAGCCATATAGCTATACGGCTATATAGCTCCTTCTACGTATATAGCCTCCAGCCATATAACCTAGGAATAATAATAACAATTTACCAGAACAGTTTGCACCCGCACTATGAAGACCACGTGCAGCATGCGTTATTTACCCCTAATAGGTAAACTAACAATAAATTTTGCAGTTTTGTATAAAGCTTCAGAAAGCTTAAGGTTAACTATAAATATAAATATAAAATCTTAAGCTTTTATGGCTACCTTCTATATCTTTAGTATAAATTACCTTATTAAACTTTTTACTTAAGCTTAAGTAAATATTTAAGCTAACTTTATATAATTCTACTATAGCTACTTACTTTTATAGCTAATAAGAGATTTTATTAAAGTTAAACCTCTTAAACTTATCTTATAGAGAGATTAAATTTCTATTAAAAATATTATCTTATTCAAAGAGATATTATAAATTATAATAACTTTATTTTGCAAAAGATTCTATACGTAAAACTGGTTAGTTAAAGTATAGTTAACTAAAAAACTAATAAGAATATACTCCTTAAGATAAGTAAGGTAGTTATATTAAAGTTTTACATCTATAGTAAGAATAAAATATTTGGAGCTATATATATAAAGGTAGACTGAGTTTAACTTTATAGTATTATCTTTTTAAGTAACTTTATAAAGTTTCTAATATAATATTTACTAATCTAAAAACCTTATTAGTATATAGTTATAAAGGAATATTATTATTTATAAAGTTTCAGGCTATAAATTATAGGGTAGTTTACTTTCTTACTTTATTATCCTTACATAAGCTTTAATAATAGCTTTAATATACTTTATATTTCCATTTTAGCTTTATATATATAGTGTAAATAGCTTAAGGTAAATACCTTAAGTAATTAGGGTAGCTTTCAGCCTTTTATATTTAGGAACCTTATTATTATATTTAAAGATCTTAATATTAATATTATACTAATACTCAAGAAGTAAAATAAAGTTATTAAATACTATAGTTATAATAACTTCAGCATAGTTTATAAAATAAAAATTCTATAAGTAGTTAGTAGCTTTATTTATAAATTTTAAAAAAGAGATATAGCTACTATAGCTTTAGTAATAAGGGTGAAAGTTAAATATAATATATTCTCTAGAGGTAATATATAAGGTACTTTTATATTCTATATAGTAAATAATCTATTTTACCTTACTAATACTATAAACCTTATATATTCTCTTAGTAGATTAATATTTATTATACTTTAAGTAACTATTAGTAATATAAATACTGAATATAGCTAAAATAAGGTAATTAAGAGGTTTTTTCCTAGAATATTCTAGCTACTAATATTAAAACTATCTATTACCTTTTAGGAATTTTTAAATAATCTCTAGAGTATATTTCTAGTAATAATAGTATCTAAAAGAAAGCTTATACTATATTAACTATATTACTAAAATATTTAATCTCTTGCAAAATATATAATATTTAAGGTTTTATAAGCTATATTAAATATTAATAGCGGTAATTTCGAAGTAATTACTTCTTTATAATTAAGAGAAATAATTTAGCCTGATATTTTATTAGTAATTTTACTTTTATAACTACTAAAAGAAGATAAAATTTATAATTAAAGAGATATAGAAAATAATATTATAAAGATATAGCTTAATCTTCTTACCTTCTAAGGTTATAATATAGATTTTAATATTTATATAGCTTTTAATAAATACTAGCTTAATATTACATTAAGTATTATCTCTAGAGGAAGCTTCTTAGAGAATTAGAAAATACTTAATATCTTAAAAAATATAAATGAAGATATTTAGTTTAAGAATAAATAAGTTTTAAAGAGGATACTATTAAGGTTTCTCTATATAGTAAGTTTACTATATAATATTATAGTTACTTTAGCTGAAAAGCTAATCATATAGTTACTATTATCTGAAATCTAAAATTCTTTTTAAAAAGTTTAAATTTAAGGTTATTTACTATTTAATTTTCTCTTTTATTATAGTACTTAATATTTAGCTTTTATATATAAGTAATAGATATATATAATAATAGTATAAAAGTAGATGGTCTTTATTATATTTAAGAGAATATAAAGGTTTATCTAAGTTATTAAAATATTTCTTACTACTTTAAAAGTTTCAATTACTATCTATAGCTTTTAAGATAGTATTAAATACTTTATAGCTAATTTTACCTTAATAGAGAACTTCAGGAAGCTACTATATAGCCTCTATAATAGCTAAAATAATTTTATTTAGTAGTATTATATTTAATTAACTGGAAGAGCCTAATAGCTTACTCTCTATTATAACTATTAGTGGATATATTATCTCCTGAAATATAACTTTAGTACTCCCATTCCTCTACTAACTCCTATAGCTAACCTCAAATTAATCTAAGCCTAAACCTCTCGTAACTATAGTAGCTAGTATATCTACTCTATATTAACCTTTTTAATAATAAGTAACTAATAACTTCTTCTATATTAACTTTACACTCTTATATTCTTATATCCTTATGCTATCTATATATAATTTAAATATCTTAAGAGATTTAATTACTACTAACTATAACTACTTTATTTAAATACTTATTATAATCTCAATATTTATAACCTTAATATTCTCCAGACCTTCTAGATAAAGCTTTATACCTCCAATATAAAAGTTTTCTACTACTAAAATGAAAGTTTTCCACTACTAATATAAGCTAACTTATAATCTCTATATAAATATAGTGAAACTAAGCTTACTTTTATTAGCAAATAATCTTAATACTTTAATTAAATATAGCTAATATATAAGAAATAATAATATAAATATAAATATATTTAATATAGCTATATAATATCTAAAACCCTATTCAATATAATACTATAGTACTTTAAGATATCTAGTAACTAATATAGTATATTAATATTAAAATACTATCTAATTAATAACTAATCTCTGAAATTATTAGCTTAATATAGTATATTATAGAATAGCTAGACGATTTTCTTCTGAATTTCCAGAGTCTACCTATTAATATTAGTATTTATAATATTACTTAAACTCTCTAGAAGATATTAATATCTCTAGTTATAAAAATTATAATAAAATATAGTTTCCGCTATTATATTTCCCTAGCTACAGATAACTATATAAATTTAAGGGAAATTTCAATTTTATTATAAAGTACTAAGGATAATTTAGATATAAAAGAGCGATAGATTATAGAATACTTAGCTTTTGCAGATTCTCTATTTTATTCTATCTTTAAGAGATTTATAAAGATTCTTAACCCTATAATCTTAATAGTTACTTTTAGCTATATATATTAAGCTTTAGCTTTACTGAAGCTTTTACTATATAGATTATTACTATAAGGTCTTCCTCCACTATAGAGTTAAATATTATAACTGGAAGTATAATTATCTATAATAAAGATAATTTTACTACTATTTAAACTAGTTATAAGCTAGTATTAGTATAAATACTATTACTAGGTAAATTTTATAGTTAGAACTATATATAAGGTAAAAAGCTTGGATACTACTATAGGTATAAAGTAAAAGTAGCTAAATATTTAATTAACTATAAATTATGAATATATAACCTTAGGTATATATTTTAATTAGTAAATAGGTTGGTAAAAATATAAGATTCTTAATCTAAAGTATCTCTATAATAGAGGAAGTATAGCTAACTATTTAAGTTTTATATATAGTATTTTACTACTTCTGAAACTATATTTTAGTTATTATCTTTATTATAAAATACTTAAGTTTGGGAAACTGAAGTATATTATAATATATAGTAGCTATATACTAAAGATAAAGGTTATTTATAATACTAAAGTAGTTATTAAGGTTAGTTAACTATATAGTAAGATTCTTCTTTATATTATAATATTAATATTAAAGTATTTTACTTATATACTTAAGAATTTAAATTATTATATAAATTTAGTTTAATTATTTATATCAATACTTTTAAGTTTTTACTAAGTAAAGATTATAAATAGCTATATAAACTTTTAGGATTTTCTCTAAAAAGTTTAGAATATTCTTAATATAGATATTTTTAGTAACCTTAGGGGGAAGTTAAAACTTTCTAGGATAGATTAGCTTTATAGAAGTAAATTTATTAAGAACACTAAAAGTAATTAAGTTCTCTAAAATACTAATTTCAGGCGTTACTATAGCTATTTTATTCTTTTTTACTTTAGGAAAATTCTATATAAGGAATTTTTAAGGAATTTCTAACTTAAAGTTCTATTAAGAAGCTACTTTAGGGTTAAAATGCTTTTATAGGTTATAAACTTTAGCTTCTATCTAAAAGATATTATATTAGGTAATTTACTAATTAGCTTCCTTAGGAAATAAATAGAGATATTTTTGATAGATATCTTAGTATTTAAAATATATAAAATTATTATAATATATATATTTTTACCTAATAGCTTTTCAGTATTATAAGATTCTTAATTATTATATATAATTAGAAGGTAAAATCTGGTATATATTATATATAACTAAATATGGCTATATATATTGCTTAAGGCTCCATTTTGACTGGTTTAAGTGGGGTGAGGCCTGTGGAGACGCCACAAGTGCCTGAGGCTTGAACGGTACAAACTCTGCCGCTCGAACGCGTTATTTCTGACTATTTCTACCACAAGTCGTACCAGGTGAGTTTAACAAGCAGCCTGGTCTAAGTTGACCCCTTCTAGGGTTGTAGACATAATCTCCAGTAATTACAATTGAGACACCGATGGAGCGCCATGCATCCCAAGTGAGCACGCATTGCATCTAGGTGATCAAGCTCTGCCTCTCGTAGGGTATGCAGCTAAATGAAGCGGGCTGCGTGGTTTCGGCGAGTCTAATCTTATTTCTCTCTGGTATACTTTTCCTTTCACGGCTCGTGATCTCACCGCCCCGAAACATACCGGTATGCAATGTTCATTTGCAACGATGAAGCGGACGAACGAGCCGAAACGCCATACTAATGATGACCATGGAGGATATCTCCGCTCCTGGCCGCAGCTCTCTGACATTTTGCTAAAATGGCTGCTTGCTGTGATACCTCAGCTAGCCGTCCGATGACATCCTTGTTGCCTTCTACAAAGCCGTACAATGCATAGGGGATGCCGACCTCGTTGCAGAATTCTTGAACCAACCGTTGCGTCTTGCGCAAGTTGTGGCGCGGGATTCGCGGATACATGTGGTGGACAACCTGGAACTGCAGACCACCGTGGAAGAAGTCCAGCCAGGTCGGGCAGTCAATGTCCATTGTCGTACGCAGCATCTTCTGTGGGAAAGACTCATGCGGACCAAGATCGGCCGTGCTCATGGCGAAGTGCGAGAGCGTGATCTGACAGTGGAGGGGTGACTGCAGCACATGGCTGACCACAACGAAGACGAGACGGTCCCAGTTGTCAGGGATTGACTTGTAGACAATACCGTAGCCAAACCAGATCCAGAAAAAGACCTGGCCGGCCACCTCGACCCAGTGGTGCCACCAGGCAATTCCCTTTTTGGGGCTTCGCCTGAAGATCAAGTGATCCCAGGATAGCCTATACAGGTTGAACCGGCCGAAGCACAGGATGGGGTAGTACAGATATGGCTGCACGGAAAGAAAGAATTTGGCCGCGGCGTCATAGTCCATGACGCGCTCGTAGTAGGACGACGTGAGGTTCCCGAGGAAGCGATGTGAAATGGCGAAGAAGGGCATATGTTCGATGTCCGGGTCATGCTCCGGGGAGTTCGTGACGATATGATGAACGTTGTGATTTCGTTTCCACCAGCCAATGGATAAACCACCCATGAAGTCGGCTATGAAGATGCCGATACATGTGTCGATGTGGAAATCGTGCGTGATGCCCATGTGCCCTGCGTCATGAGCCGAGAAGACCAGTTGGTGCCAGAAGCACCCCAGACAAGCAGCACTCGCAACGTACCAGCCCCAGCGAAGGAAAGTGAGCATGCCGGCGAAGAGGAAGATGTACCGCGCCAGCTCGATGGCGTAGGCGCGGTAGTTGCAGTCGTACAGTCCCTCGGCCTTGATGCGCTCGTCCAGCAATCTGTACTTTCGTACGATTTCAGACTGGGTCTGGTCGTCGAGGGAAGGATACTTGTCAAGATCGAGGGTGATCTTTTTGCGGGTTTCAGCATCTAAGAAGGCAGTGCCAGTGCCGTCTATTATATTGCCGTCGTCCCCGCCGTCTGAGGGGACAGACGAGATGGAAGCTGAGCTGGCCATGTGCCCAGCGTCGTGTCTTTGACGGAGGCTCCTTACTGCCGCTTCGAAGATGGGGGACACTTCCCGTGAGCTTACGTCACTCGGAGAAGAGGCTCTAAAGAACCGAACGGAATCGTCTTCAACGTCGGCATCGTCGACCTCAGCGTTCCCCAGTTCCAAAGTTCTGAATCTGCCTCCCTGAATCGGCGGCAGAAGATTCTGCCAACATCCTTGGATAGTCCCGATTCGGTAGCGGCTCATCATGGCCTTGGCTTCGGCGGAGTGCAAGCTGCATGGAGGCGATGCTGTGTCAGTTTCGGGTTCCTTCGGTCGAAGCAAGGTTTAGAGCACCTTCACGGTAACTGCGAGACGTACACGGTAACCTCGTCGGTGGCATCTCGACCGACCATATGGCGGATGGCCTTGTCGCCGCCAGGATGGTAGGCCAGCCAAGAATCGAGTTTCAGCACGAACTGGTCGACAATGGTTATGACCTTGCCTTGAGCAATCAGCGCCTCAACCTGACGGCGCGACATGAAGGGAAGCTCCTTTCCCTTGGTCGTGTTGATGCCAGGCGACGCCGCATTGGTGGCGGCATCGCCAAGGGCGACAACCATTGCAATAGACAGGGGTGAAAATGGTCCGCCAGCTAGGAGGTGCTGTGAGAAATTGGCGAGAAGGTGGCCGCTTGAGCAAGCTAGGATCTTTTACATCCAGAATGGGGTTGTTGACAGGCTGAGAACAACAAACATCATCTGCCGAGGATATGCCACGCATGACTACGATTACACAGAGAAGCACAACGTGTGGTTTTTGAGCAGCCGAGACGCTGGCGCTAGAATGTAGGGGTTTCGAGTTGGCGGCCTTTGTAGCTCGGTGTCAGAAACTAACGCGCTTTAGGAGAAGAGTGTATACTAACTAGTTGAACCTCGGGCGGCTACTGGTGTCAGATTGGGTACTTAAGCCTACGAACAGTTACATCAGTAACATGTCCTGTGTGGGCCCACATCCTTTTGGCCGTATGGTCACCCCGTGGCCATTGCGCTACCGACAATAACACTACAGATACAAGCATGTCATACGAGAGTCGTCGTGTCAACAACAGAGCACATACAGTTGCGTGTTCCCTCGTCCCATGTCAATACCTGGACACTCGAGCGGTCGACAGAAAGAGTGATACACTCAGTGTTAGCGTACATACATCGGTAGAAGTAACGTGCATCACTTTCTTTGGGAAACCGCTTGATACTGTATTTATTGACATCTGTTAGTAGTACAAGAGGCGAGGACTCAGACTACCCAGTCAGGAGAACACCGAGCACACCGACTTAGGTGCTTCATCCTCATTCCATCTTTTGCTCCTCCTCCCAGAGACAAAAGAAGGGAATACTAATGCCCAGGTTTCAGCCAAGTGGACAAGAGACACAGGCCGAAGCCAACACTCGCTCTCCTAACCTTGCTTTTACTTTTGTATTCCAGAGTCCGAGTAGAGGCCGCCAATGCCCCAGTACTGTTCTGCATGGAAAGTGGTCGCCTCTGAATGCTTCCATAAATCGTTGAAGGCAGAAAAAAGTATGACATCACTTGGGTGACTTGCGTACGCCTTCTTGATCGAACCGACGGCGAGTCGCTGTTCCTCGAGGCTAGGCACTGCCAGTTTATTGCTGTCGCCCTTCCACGGCCAGCCAGTCTCCGTACAGACGATGCGCTTGTTTCTGTCCGTGAGCTTTGCCTGCACCTGTCTCACCGTGCGGCTCACAAACGCCCCTGCATCCTTCGCCGCCGTGTTGCCGTCGAAGAAGGGATGTATGTTCACGGCGCAGTAGTCGGACACTTCGCACAACGACGGATTGGCCAGAACTGCCATGAAAGTGTCGACCGTAACAACTGGGCCTAGGTAGCCTGCTGCGCGGAGCAGTTCCCGCGTCAGCCCCACGGCAGCAATAACCTGTTGTGCTGTTGCCTGGCCGTTATTGACCAATTCATTACCGACGCTGATCGTATCGACAGGCGCCCAGTCACCGTTGACGGCCGAGACGATGGTTTCGACCTGTTGTTCGATTGGACCAATGTCAAAAAGACCCAACATGAGTTTCAAGCCCGTCTTTCTTGCCGCGGACAAGACACTTGCAATCTGGTCGCAGTCAGTGCCGTAGGTGCGGACAATCGAATACTCTTCTTTGAGTGCAAATAAGTCCTGTTCAACCTCCGCGGCCGCTTTGCATTGTCCGGCAGCAGTGTAAGGCGCGTAGGCGATACCGTAGAGGCTCGCCGCCGTCGACGTCGAGGCAGGTGGAGCAGACGCCACAGAAGAGGTGAGCGCCGGAGACGACGACTGGGAAGGCGGGGAGGGTGAGACGGACGGGCCCGAGTCCGACTTGTGGCCAAGATCATAACTGGAGTAGGACTGTGGGTAGATAGCTCGTGACGACACGCTTCCAGACCGAGTCTTCAGCTCCTCGAGATTCGGCAAGCTGCTGGCGACTTCCGACGCACCGGGTACAATTCTGACCGTCTCGGTGGCGGTCTCAAGGGGATTGCCTTCCTCGTCGACGTAGATAACGACACGAGGAACCTCGGTGGCCTCCCTCAGAGAGGCCTCGGTCAAGACGAGCTTGTCAGGATTGGCAGCCTCTTGGGTATTCCTAGAGCCTATGGAGCTATGTTAGCACCATCAAATCGCAATAGTGCTGGATGCGTTATCTTACCCCAGGGGTGAGCAGCAGATAGCCCCAGCAAGGCTAAAAAAGCCGTCGTTGAAGATCCAATGGGTTTCATGTTGCTGCTTTCTTGACCAGCGACTTCGGCACAACCTGCCTAGGAGGGTGGTGCGGTATCGAGAGAGGTGTTTCGGTAAGAGGTCCCGGATTGTGGGGGTTCAAATGAGCGGAACAGCCAGGTAGACCTGGCCTAACGTTGACTTGAGCTGAAATACACGAAGGTCGGAAAACGGACAGGTACAAAATAAGGTAGGTCGACGAAATGTAGAATAGGTAACTGCAAGTCTGGGCAGCCTTGACTAGGTAGTCGTGTAAAAAGAACGAAAGGCTGCCGAAACAGCTGAAAAGGCACGCAGACCGGCGGCAATGAGCGACGATGAATAGGATAACGAGGAGAGGTCAAAGCGATGGAAGTGAACAGGAAGCTGATGACTGGAAAGGACAGGACGCCGCGAGGGTAAAGTATCCATGCTTGGAGACTTTTCCTTGCAAGCGAGCAACGACAGCTACCACCAGAGGGAAGATGGATCAGGGGAAGGAATGCATGTTTCCGTTTGTAAAATGAGGCATCGATCAGAGGAGATGGTAACCGGCAAAGAAGAACGTAGACGCAGGTGGCTAGGAATGTCATGTGTTCACGTAATGTGTAAGCAAATCTCTTGGGGTCGGCGCTTCTTGCCAACTTCCTCTTCTGTTCCACTGAGAAGGGGCGAAGATCGCTTTTTGGCTTTTTGGAAAAGGGAACGGCAGCACAAACCGACAAGGTATAGGCACGTCTCTAGTTGCGGGAATTGGACCCGTAAGAGAGACGGATGTCCAGCGATGCATCTTGATGAGAATAGGTCTCACAACTTCCGGGGAACCCCGAACTACACAGTGGGTGGCGATGTATTTTGAGGCCTTACACATCGATGGCTGCGCATCATCAAAAGTGACTGACAAGAACGGAGATAAGGAATAGACAGTGTGTAGAGACCGGAGGTGCGCGAAGCAACATGATTATAAACGACGACGGCCGTGAAGGAGCGCTGGGGGCCGAATAATATGCTGAAATGGGGGCAGGAACCGTCCCAACATGCTGTACCATGTTCATTGAATAGACAAGTCCTTCTCGTATTGCTTGCCTAGGTAAGGTACGATGGACAGCGCGGTCCGTTGGGTTGCTAGGGAGTCCAGACAGGTTGCCAGCAGTCCTGTTTCCCGGTCACTTGGGGCACCCGGAGACGAATGTTCCAACACCAGACGGCTAGACGGCCTCGGCCATCTGCACGGTGTCCATCTGCCATCCTTACCCTGGCTGACCGGCCCCGTGCGGACAGTTGCTTTTCACTACCCTGTGCCGAGCCGACCTCCGTCAAACCGCGCTCGCATTTCAGCTTGAACTGCTCCTCCGGAGAAACAGCATGGACTATACGAGATACAAACTTGAAGGTGTGCACCACTCTTCGAGTACGCCATTCTCACCGGCTGAGGCCGGTAACTCGCATGTTTGTCGTCTCCTTCAGGCTCAGGCCCCATTTGCATTACCAAGGCCGGCTCGTGAGCTTTGGAACACTGTGCTGCCCTCTTTTGTTCACTGGTTGCCGGCCGCCCAACTTTGATCGGCCACTCAAGTTCAAAGGCGACGAGACCCACAGCCAACGACTCATGAGACGGCGAGTGCAATTCGTACTACTCTAGCGTATGGCCCGGGGTTGTCCATCAATGTTCTATTGAGTATTAGTCTGTATATATGCATGTTTCTGTCATCACAACCATTAGATAAAGAAGACCAAGTCTGCCACGGGGTATCCCGGAACCCGATCTTACGAAGCAGTGAAATCGGTTCCACGAAAGCTTCCTTCGACGAAAACGAAAAATCACAAATGTACACAGCCGCCCTCTAATGACGACGACCTTTTGGCCCCCTCACTTTTTGATGCAAGGCACGGGTAATGGGAAAATGACCCGATGCCTCTAGCTGTCAGCCGGGCCAATATTGCAGGCCCCGCGCATCATCTCGTCGTCACGGCGTATCGAGGCAAAAGTGTCACGACGACTTGCTGTTCGACTTGCGACTCATGACCTTGGTGATGGCGTGACGAATCGTAACACCGGCCTTTTCTATGTCCTTCTTCGGCAGGCCGGAAGTGACGCACACTTTGAGTGCCGGCCGAATCTTCCAACTGTCATCTTTGGGGTCGAGGCTGCTGGCGATGGCCATGCTCTTCAGTCGGGTAATAAGTACCCCGTTGGCGAGTGCCTTTTCACGCCCGAGTCAGCTCCGACCACCAACTAGACTTTATCGACCAGGTGGCCTCCAAGGCACGTCTGCAACTTACCTCGTCAACACATTCCTGGAGAAGCCTCTCTTGGTCCTCGCTCGTGAGCTTACGCGCCGCCACCACTTCAGGTTTGAACACAAGGAGCATGATGGGGTTCTCTAGGGAGCTGGTGCACATGACCCAATCGCTTCGAGGATCCAACTGCGCTCTCATGGCTCGTATGTTCTCACGACACTGCGTCAGAATGTCGGGATTGGACTGCAGGACACTGAGTGTCTCGCTGGCGGTAACGGCAAGCATAGCAGGCAGGGCCGCTGAAAAGGTATAAGAGGCCGCCGTCAGACGTTGGTGTTCGACGACGTCCTTCGCCCCGGCGCAGAAGCCACCACCGGCACATAGGGGACCAGCAAGAGATCCCGCAATCATGTCCACCTGAGAAGGGTCTACGTTCTGCGCCTCAGTGAGGCCTCGACCCGTGCGACCAAGGACGCCGAACGACCACGTCTCGTCCAAGATGATTCGAAACCTGTACTTTTCCTTCAACGCAACCTGCGAGACAGCATCTGTCAACCGCCTGTCGATCGGGGTGAGTCTTCAGTCACGTTTGGCACTTACGAGTCTAGGCAGGTCGGCCATGTCGCCTGTTGTCTCGAACAGACCCTCGGTGACAATGAACCTACGCGTCAGCTTCTTGCCCCTCTGATCTTTGACCACCTTTTGGATGACACGTTCAAGATCGTCCATGTCCCCGTGAGCGTACCACTTGATGGTGCTTCTCGATGCTTCGAGTCCCTTGCGAATGGAATAATTGACTGCTCGATCGGCCACAATAATGTCCCCACGCTTGCAGAAGGCTGGGATAACGCTGGAAATGGTAGAGAATGCCTGGGCGTAGACGATGCAGGCCTCAGTTCCCAGGTAGGCTGCGATGTCTGCTTCGGTCTTCATGTGCACATCCTGGGTGCCATAGAACTGCGGAGGACCGCAAGGCCCGACGCCATAGGTACGCAGCGTCTGGATAGCCTTGTCCTTGATTTGTTCGTTCGCGTTGAAGTTGTAAAAGTTGTACGATGCCAGATTCGTCACAGTACGGCCGCTTGCAAGTTTTGTCTTGGGCCCCGTCGGTCTCAGGTCTGTCAGTATTCGTTGCATCTGATTGCGCCGTGAAAGGGGGAAAGAGTGGAAGCCTTACCCAATTATCACGGGCAGCCTTTCGTTTTCCATCTCTTCGAAGGCTGTCTGGGGTGCTACCAAAGGCTCGGGCGTCCAGTCGTCCACCAATTCGTCGATTTCCTGGCGCCATAAGTCAGCTCACGGGGGATCGCCAGACCAGGACAGGCGGGAGTAAAAATGTTTGCGCAACGTACATCGTCGCGTAGTTTGATAAAGTTCCGCTTCTGTGTCGAGTAGGAAGGCGACAAAAGGTAGCGAACGAAGAAGATGAAGAGAACCAGCTCTATGCCCGAGCGTATGGGATCATTCTGATAGCTCGACTGAACATAGCGGATGAGTACGGCAGATCCAGGGACTTTCTGGAAGGCAGCCGACGCTTCCCGGAGCCAGGCGGCCACCATCGTGTGGGCTTCGCTTGCGTCCATGACGTTCTGGGGACGGAATCTCGGTCACTTCTTTTGGGCGGGTGATTTCGCGGCGTGCGATGCAATGTGTGAAAGACAGCGACGAAGAAGGCGATTCGCCCAGGACGATGTACTGCGTAATGCTAGGTAATTTGGCAACGACCAGGGGCTCCGAAAACCGCAAGGTTCGTACGGACCTGTTAGAGAAGCAGCGACGGATAGGCGCATAACAGCGAGACTCCTTGCGCGCGTGTACGTAAGGTGCGCAGCAGGGTTGATAGGTCCAGTAGGTACCTACCTTGCCTACCTGCCTAAGGTACCTAGTGTAGGCAGTACCTGTGTTACGGGCGCCTTTGGTGCCAAAGGCCCGGGCCATGGGACAACAACCTAAGGCACGTTTTCTAAGGTACCTAGGTAGGACCTGGAACAGCATGAGATTAGTAGTGGGGTTGTACCTCACCGTGCTTACTTATAGCCAGTGCACGCCAGTGCATGCCAGTGATTCGCTCAGGATGCTGGGATCAGGGGCGCGTGGGTAGTGTCGGTACGGCCTCCAGGAAGCTGTCGATATGACTGCCCTCTTCTCACGTAAACCCCGTATGCAGCATTTTTTCCATCGCAGATGTCTTGTCTGCTGGCACCTTCCAAAAGGCCATAGGCAAGAAGACATGGCGGGCGTTCATTGACGCTAAAGTTGGGGTAAAATCTTATACCATAGCAGCTTGTGGGTTGCTAAGGCACTTGCTGGCTCAACCGTGTTTTCCAATCAAAGCATCGACGTCGAGGAAGTGGTCCGAGTCCGTGTGCAGTCTCAAAAGGTCAACCGCCGCCCTTCTTTCTAATTAATAAACCCCCCTCTCTTGGTGCCCTGACTGCATGAGGCAGGGTAATACATGCCTTTGACGCTTGTATGAACCCATTTCACACCTTCAGATCGCATGTCGTCTAGTCATAAGGCCTTCGGCGTCGCTAAAATGCCTGGCTCATGTCAATCGGATCACTAGTTTCAATCTCCCCGACCGACGCCATCACGGACAGTCGCGTACCAGTACAAACCCCTTTCGATTCGTCACAAGCGGCGGAAGGTACTAATGTAATGCAACTCGTTTATAAACCCGGCCAACATGCATCTGAGCAGTTGACGATATACATATTTCATCAGGTCTAGAAGTGATGTAATGCCAGCCACATTACCTGCCACAGTAAGAAAAAGGAGAGCCGAGAGTAGCTAGGTAACTACAAAGAAGAAGAAAAGTGAAGAACTCAAAACACGCCTGAGAATGGACATTAAAACCCGCCATCGCCGCCTGGACCACAGCCTCGACTACCCGAATGCTGTCAGCCGCCCTAAGGCGATGCCACTCCTTGCAGACCAGTCACACTTCTATTTTACAACTCCAACTAAAACAGACGGACCCTCTCCGAGCCGCGAGTGCTTTGCGCTCTGCTTGAGCCTGTCGTCGCAGAAAGGCCGGCTCCAGAATAGTCTGGTGCTCCAGTACCGGTTTCAGTCTCATTCTGCGTGTTGTCATTCTGCAAATCAGGCTGGATGAGCCTCATGCCCTTTTGATTAACCATGGAGAAGATATTCATCGGGACCATGTCTCCGGCAACGGCGGGGCCAATCATGAGCGCCATGAAGACGATGAACATGGTGAAGTAAAGGACGGCGTATCTGAAAACACGCTTGCGCCTCAGTTTCGACTGCTTCATCGAGTAGATGGGCGGGCGAATTTGACGTCTGCGTTCATAGTCAGTCATGATGCGCTCAACGTGAGAGCGTGGAGGAACACATACCCAGGCCGCAGCCAGAAGAGCATCATCGAGTGCAGCATGTCAATCTTGGGGATCAGAATGACCGGCAGCATAATGAAGAGGAGAAAGTGGCCTAGGATGAAATCCGCCGCAAACATGCCCAGCTCCGTGATTTTGCAAAGGAACTCTCGCGCCGGCTGTGAGACTGAGTGCCAACCCATCGAGTACCACTTGCCTGTCCAGAAGGCGATGTTGGACTGGTCTGTCTTCATCTCACGCGTTAAAGTGAGGGATATGATCAGTTTGAAGACGAAGCGCTGAACGGCGACCACGGCAATCATGCCAAGCATGGTTCTGGGAAAGTTGAAGGACTCGAGCAGGAACATGACTTCGAAGAACACCAGCAAAATCACAACAGCAATGCCGTGAGCAATGGCGGCAAGGACACTTCCAAACTTCTTGCAGCACATGCTCAGGAGGGGTCCCATGAAACAAGCCATAAAGAACAGGATCATCAAGGCACCCGCATTGATGGCAACAGGAGCAAGAGCAACGACTCCAACCCTGATCAACGAGTCGGTGGGGTAAACATCTGCCGCCTTGTTGTTGGCCGTAGTCACACCGGTTTGCGCATTGATGTACAGGTAGGGAATGACTGTGACAGCCACCAAGAGAAGCGGTGTGAGAATCTCGCCCCAGAACAAGTTCGTGATAGCAGCGCGGGGTACATCGGACGACATCTTGGCCGAGGGATCGCCCAGGGCCTTGCGCTTGTAACCTGTGACACGGGTTCTGGATAGGCGGCAGAAGGCAATCCATGACGATGCGTGCGACCGAGAGTTGCCGCGCGAAAGCCATCGGAGGAAGTCGCGGTAGTCGATGAAGAAATCGCTCCAAGCAAACTGATGAGGGTTGTACAAGAAGGGTGAGATAACCAGGGCGAGAAGGGAGATCCAGAAGTAGACGAGCGCGGCTTGCCAGATAGTAACGGTGGCGAAGAGAAGCATCATCAACAGCCGAGAGCCGAAGTAGATAGACGGGCCTGCGAATCGCGAATACAGAACACCGAAGGGGATGCGAGCAGTCGCAAACCCACGACCAGTACCGATGTAGCGGGCGCCTCCAAACGAAAGGTCTTGTTGCACCGAATTGGCGTAAATTTGGCAAACAAAGACTTCGAAGAACGGCGAAAGCGAAAGGAATTGCTTGGCGAGACGCTTACCGGCGCGCCAGAAACCTCTCTCGGTCAACTCCTGTACGACAAGCGGGACGAAAGCCAAAAGCAACACAAAGATGATGGACAAGATGCAGCGGTATACCCAGTCCATCAGAGCGTCGGTGTTCTGGCAGCCAGTGGGATAGAGAGGGTCGGTGATGGGGACGTCGCGGTTGTAGTCACATCTGATAGTCTCGTGCCGGAGAGCGCCCAAGCTGAGGAGGCAGATCATGAACATCTGGACGGACAGCATAATGAACATGTTGTTGAGATGGAAACCAGGATGGGCGTAGTAGAAGGACAGGAACCGATCGAGAGGCAGCTGGGTGCCGAGGTAGTAGTACTCGCGAGAGAGCATCTGCTCGCCCATACCAGTTCCAATCTTGGTGGTGAAGTTGAGAATGGAACCGAAACCCAAGTCACGACCCTTGCCGCACTGGTAGTATTCGCAGTGCTTGATTCTTCCGCCACGGAGTAGGGCGTTCATACCGGCGTAAATATCCTCGTTCAGATGCAAACCCTTCTGGGCCTTGGAAACACCGCCGCGAGTCGTCATGAAGACACCGTTGAGGAAATCGGGGTGACCGTAGTGGAGTTTACCGCCAATCTGGGCCAATGTACGGGCGAACAGGGTACCGAACGTCTGCTCCTTACCGGCAGCGACGTCACCAAGAATACCAATGTTCTCAGAAAAAATGTATTCGCGAGCACCGAGGATAGCGACTGGTGCCGTCACCTTGTTCTTCACGCCAGGGGTGTAGGGGCTGACGTTGTCGGTCTTCATCTCCTCAAACTCAGCCAGCACACTGCGAATCTTGAGACATTCCTCGAGGTAGTTGTCCTGGTTGGCATCGATGAGCTGAATATATTCACCGCGGTAAAAGATGAGAGAGTGATTCTGGTTATCGGACTTGCCGTCTCCCAAGATGGGATTGCCGGACAGCTGGATACGGAACTTGGGCTTGCGCATGCCATTCTCCATAATCTCCGAGTGACCGTCGATGAGCGCAGAGTAGAGGCGGGGCTCCTCGCCCTCGGCAACGGGGGGTTCCTCGTCGAGATAGGCGATCTGCAGGTCGGGGTATGCTCTGAGCAGGAACTCGGCGTTTTCCATCTCTTCCTTCTTGAACTTGGCAAAGCGCTGCATGGACACACAAATTTTGAACTTGCGGCGAGCCATGCGTTCCAGTTCGCGTTCCAGCTTGTCAGAGTTGCCGCCAAACATCTGGACGACTTCGGGGTTCTCCACGCGATAAAGCAGCTTGATGGCTCTGCTATAGTTCATGAAGCCAGAAATCGTGCGGTATAGCGTCTGGAAACGGAGGGAGGCCCAGATACGAGTTCGGAGGGTGTATTCGGGGGCCGAGGACTTGAAACCAATGCAGTAGAAAGGCAGGTCGTCGATCTTGCTTTTGGCGGTGTCTTTTTCGTTTTTCTCAGAGTCGCCGTTGAACTGGGACGTTTCATCGGCGAGGATCTTGGTATCCTTGACGAAGCAGTCCCATTCGTGGGGGTGAAGTTGTTTCAAGTATTCCAGAAGGGTGACACGAGAATAAGGTTCGTCCTCACGAATGATCTCACGAAGGGACAGGAGAATCTTCTCGCTGTAATGGGGAATCATGACGGTGAACGTCGGCATATTGTCCACGGGAAGAGGCTCCGGAATTGGTGTCGACAGAGACTGGGCGAAGAAGGAAAGGCGACGTTCAGCCTCACTGTTAGTAGGGAAGAACTCCGTCTTGAAGGAGTGATCTTCCTGGGAGACGAAGAACGTGGGTGCCCTCAGCGTCCTCTTGCCCTCCTGTTCGGAAGGAACCTGGTGGTACAGGAGCTTCTGGACGTGATCGATGGCGAGCAGATGCTCGCGGTACATTGAGATGACGATGGCGTTCCAGACTTGGGATATGAGAACCTTTGGCTTGTACTTGATTTCCATATCGGTAGTCGCCAGGATCTTGGAGTAGATGCGCTTCGGCAGACGAGAGAAGATGTTTCTCCAGGGCGTTAAAATGGAAGAACCGATGTAGAAGGAACGAGCAATCGAGAAGATGGCGTTAACCAGCACATACCACAGATATGTGTCGAGGAAAAAGAAGATCAAGTCAGTAAACGCCATCAATGCCAAGAGAACGAGCGGTTGCCTCTGGCACAAAGCTGTGCCGATGATGCCGTCGCCGAGGCATTCAATCTTCATGATTGTGAGATACCTGATGGGGTCTCGGAAAGATAAGGTGAGGTAGACGTAGGATTCTCCAAATTTGGCACCGAACACACACGCCCAGAGACCGTAAGACATCGCCATGTCGTTGCCCTTGAGGCGTGGGTAGCTTGCCGTGAAAGTCTGACTGGCCACGTACTTGCGCGAGTTCTTCGTGAGATAGCTTCCAAACAGACCACCCAGAGGCATGATCGAGAAGAACAAGAATGTGATGAGCGCAATCACGAACTGGACAATGGCGAGGATCTTGGCGATCTGCTGGTTATTGCCAGGGATGATGAAGACGTAGACGAAGGGGGCAACGTTGATAACCAGAATGACAATGAGAAATAACAGTCGTTTGGTCAAGTGCTGTGCTCCAGCCCAGCGACGAGGAACGTATGCCCACTCTGCAAGCGTTGCCAGAACCTGGATAACGGCAGCAATTGTGCCACCGAGACCCATGATGGAAAACAGCTGCGCCGTAGTTGGCTGTTGGTTAACCTGCTGCTCGTAGGCGGAGCCGACGATCAGACTCGGAGAGTTTGCGGAGGTGTAAAACCAGAACATTGTCAAGTGAATGATCCAAATGCGGTTGAAGTTAACAAGCAGATGGAACCACGAACGCGTCTCCTTGTACGTCTTGAAGAAGCATTTTTTCCAGTTAATGTCCTGGAACTTCAGGTACCGCTCTGCCGGAGGGATGTCGACGAGACGAGTCTTGTCGCCGAGAACGATCTTTTCGATGCCTTCAGGATACCAAAAGAGCTGATTGCAGTCGTCGTAGCCAATGATCTGGTTGTGGTCGCGCTCCCGACGAACGTAGACACCATCAGAGATCTCGTATCCCTGGTCCCTGCAAAATTGATAGAGGGGGGTGATGACGTTGTTGAGGAAAGTGAATTCTTCGACAGGCTCGACGAGGTTTTGGCAGGCCGGGGAGTTCAGGTAATCATCGGCGCACTTGAAGATGAAACACAAGCACTCGGGCATGAACCTGACCTGGTTGGCTTCGCCCCAGCACAGGAGATAAAGCGCGAGCTGACGGATACGATCGTGTTGGGACATGCGGTTCATCCGAGTTTTCCAGCGGTACTCGGCTGCCTCGAGACTGTTGTCACCTTCGAGATCCTCCAGAGCCTCGGCCTCGTTCTCTGCCTCGCCCTTCTTCTTGCTCTTCTTGGCCTTACGCTTGAGACCCTTGCCTTTCTTCATGTTGGCGAAACCGACGGCGTCGTCCAGGTCCAGATGGGCGGCAAAGTACCATTTACGGTAGTTGGCATTATCACCTCCAACGTAGTCGGCGTGGAGCGAGAGGAGTGCTTGATTGGGAGTCATGCGCGAGGCCCTCGAGTCCAATAGGGTCATGAGATGGTCGTACATGTTCCGCATACTGTCGCGCTGGAAGCCGAACTTGGAAGTGAGGTCCAGGAAGATGTCTTCAACCTCCTCCTTCGACAAGGGAATCTGCGCATCCGACGTCCAAGCGGGGTAGGGCTCGCGAGAAGCGGCAGACATCATGTTGGCGTAGTCCATGCCATAATTGGGGGTAGAGGCGCCAGACGAACGATTGCCTCCGTACGAGATCTGGGAAGAGGGTGGTCTGAAGCCGCGAGCGCCGCCTTGGTCGTAGCTGTTATAGCGCTCATCGCCGCGGCCATAATAGTCCATGTCGGCGGCCCTGGCCATGTCGGATCTCATGGTGAAATCGCTAAACGTCTCCGAGTCCTCCTCAGAACCCTGTCTGCGACCGCCAGAGCCGTAGCCCTGGTTGTAGTCCTGGTCATAGTAGCCACCACCGCCATTGTGGTTGTTGTTGCTGCTACTGTTGTTGTTGTTGTTGTTGTTGTTATTATTGTTGTAGTAGTCGTCCTGGTACTGATCCTGGTTGTCGTAGTAGCCGCCTTCCTGATGGTACGGGTTGTTCGGATCGGCGTTGTAGTAGCCACTGGAAGGGCTTCGGTTAGCAGCCGGTTTGACAAGGGATAGGGATAGGGGTGAAGCATACGATTCATCATAGTAGCCGTCATTGCCTTGGGGATGGCCGTTGGCATCGTAGCCATTCTGATCGTAGTATTGTTGGTCGTCCTGGTAGTACGAATCGGTTTGTTGATTGCCATTGGTCCCATGGCCGCGGCCCTGCTGGCCGTACCCATCGTCGTAATCGTGATGGCCACCGCCACCAGCTGGATATCCGGACATTATTCAACTCTCTGATTAACTGCGGTGGATGTCAGCTTGAGCTTACCAGAAAAGAAGAAGAAGGGGAAAAAAAGGTGCTTGTGAGCTGCCAAGCGCGTCGACAGCGACGAGTAGTGGTGGTTGTACTTACCGTTCAGAATTCATGAGGTACGGTAGAAGCAGGCGTATATGACCAGCGAAAGGCTGTTGTTCACAAGCCCAAAGCGATGTGGCCGGCACAACGAGGGGTGAGTCGGTAACGACGAAAAGTTGCGCGGTGAAGACACACAAGGTCTTGTTCGAGGTTCTTGTTTATCCGGGGAGAGAAAGGTTGAGGAAAACAGATAGAGTGATTGTCGTAGTTGGCTTGATGATGGTTGGTGTGGTTGCAAAGTTCCAGAGGATCTGAAAAGGTTGGGCAATCAAGGCCAATAAGGGTGCGATGGGCTTGTTCGTGAGGAACGATCCGCCAACTCGCGAGGGTATAGAAACTACGGCTTGACCAGACCTACTCAACGGACGAGGATAGGAGCACAAGCCGGTTGACTGGACAGAGTGTAAAGCGCGACCACCTCTGCAATCCGTCTCAGAAACGAGCGTGATCAATTAAGGTGGGCGGGAGGAAAGTGTCCAGAGGAGAGAAAGGGGTGAAGGGATGCGGAAATGCGAACCTGTCGAGAGGCACGAGAAAGAGTTGGGGGCTACACAGGCACGCCACGCCACAATGCCACAAAAGGGGGTAGGGATGGGGATAGGAAGGGAAGGGGCAGGAGAGATGTAGAGCGTACCGTGGTACGTAGTGTGCCCGCCTGTGAATACGGCACACAACGGCGTTGGAGAGTACGTAGGCAGTGAAAAGGGGTTGTACTGTGTACGGCGGGCGATGAGCCCAAACTTCTACCGAAGGACCAAACCCCTGCTCTTGAGGACGATGATTCGCTGTCGCGTTGATTCAGAGGAAGTGAGTGTGCAGATGGTTCTCGGCGTTCTGGCCATTTACCATGCTCTGTCCTTGCCAAGGGGACGCAATTCACTGTCGACGGCCCACTGAGATGCGGATGTGAAAGTGACTCTGTACCTCTGGGGCAAAAACGCTCGCTACTATTTCCGACCTGCCTTGGCACGAAAAAGAAGCGAGCCAGGGTGTGTGGGAGAACCGGGAACGAAGGCAGCCCGAGCAGAGGAAGACTGGCCAAAGATCGTATGGAAGGGGGCTTCATTGACGGGCGGCGGAGACAGCGGCCTGGAGCAGCAGACTAGGTATAATCGTAAGTAAGTATACAGGGGTTGGTGGTCGACGAAACCAAGTGGCAGTGCGAGGCATCTCGAAGTGAGCTAGGTATCAGCTACCTACCCTAGGAACATAGGTTTGGTTCAGTAAGTGTTTTACTACCTATGCCCGCAATGCCCGCTACCCAAGGTAAGATAAGCCTCGTTCTATCACAGCCTTTATCCCGTACGCTACCATTACCTTACTGCGAGTACACCCATCACGAACAGGCCCTACCAAGTACTATAAATGGCGCGGTGGGCATTGCTCAAAAGCAAGTTCTCCAGAGTTGCATTCAAGACCAAGGAACCGGGCCGTCTGCCTCCCTTACTATGTAAGGTAGCGTAGCAATACCTGCATATTAACATGCATTTTCACTCGACCCAATTTGGAGTCAGCAGAAAACAGGTAAAGCTGTCAATCCACTGGTCAATCAAGTATACAGTACACGTACGTGGTGGACCAGAAACTGTGGGCCCGTCCAGCCGACGAGCGTGCTTTTTTGGGCCGCGTCTGTTGATGGGGGGAGTGGCTGTGCGCTGCATTCCCGGCCGTTGACTGCCCGAGAGCGACAGGCGGCAGGCGGCAGGCGAAGACAGGGGACTCTGGCTGACGACGTGTGGCGTCATTGGGTAAGGTACCTTGGCTACCGTACCTCGGGTTCCTTAAGGCAATTACAAGTAGACAGCCGGCTGTGCCAATTACCTTATCTCACACTGTGTCCTGTCTTTCTTGCCCTGCCTTGTGTAAATTCTGCAGGCCCACCAGACGACAGTCCAAATCTCGGTTTTGACACGGCGAGACTTTGCTGACCCTGAGGGACACAGGGCCTATGTCTACCTAATCAGCTCTCAAGGCACGCTACTGCGTAATCATGTACAGATACAGACGATGGAAGTTGGGATCAAAGGACCAATCCTTCCAGAATAAAAGGGGTAAACGTCTCGTATCCGCGCACCTTATCAAGACCACCATCATAAACACTGTGACATGGCAGCAGCGGCGTCATTTGCGGGATGTTTTGACCAATCACGCTTGCAGTTCGCGCAGCTTTTCTTCTTCCCCCCAAATATCTGCTGACTCCGGTACTCCGTGTACTCCGTATAGATGTCGGTGAAGTGCTAATTAAACGCGTGCCTCGTGAACAGCTTCCCACCATTGTTGCGCATTCGGCACGTATTGAACGCATGTACTGCGTGGCACACGCACAGATATCCGCGCTCATTGCGATTTTACCATCTTGATGATATACTACACACTGGATGTCCAGGGCCCCGGCTGTGGACTTTCTCGTTGGCAATGGATTGCGCTCAGTAGGGAACGAGAGGCGCACAGGAAGAAAGCAGAGAAACCGCTTAGTTGGGGTTTTGCAAAAGAAACATTCCCATGTTTTACACTTCGGCTTGCACAGGCTACTGACTCGTAATTCGTGCCATGATTCATTTATAGCGCATGCGACAGAGGCATACTTCCAGACACTGGTGAGAGACACTGTCTATGCAGTGCAGAGTCGTGCTTGGCTTGACTCTCTTCAGTCTGTTTCTACTTAGCTAGGGATGCTGGATCTCCATGGACAGGTCAACGCTATTCGACGGAGGCGTACAAGCGAATGGTTTCGTGCCTGATGCTCACGGATTCGCAGGCCTGTCGAGGGCCACGAACAAACAAAAGCTGTGGATAGTGAAGCCAGGCTGCATGTTTAACTAGCTTGTCTGCTGACTGATCTCTGCCCACGCATTTACGCATCGGCACTGCAGTCGTCACAATATCCTCGCATTTCTAGACTGCGTTTATAAACCGGACGAAGGCCGTTCTCGACGCGCTCGTCAAAGCAATGCATACCTTTCGGCATGGTCCGTCTTCGTCTCAACTAGCGAAAAATATCGGGCGGGGACATGCAAGTGTGGTTTAGCTTCATCACAAGAAGAAGAAGAAGAAGAAGAAATTCAATTGGGGTTGGACAGTATTGTACGTAGCAGCTGCGACTCGCACAACCATATTGCCAGCAAGTGGCTGGCAGGGCAAGCGACGAACGCGAGTCTCTGGTGGCAAAGGCACACAACAACACATGCACATCAAAATCGCTAGCCACTGACTGGGTTGACGGTATTGTTGCGGGCATCCATATGCTGTCGAGCCACGCGGACAGACCGGTTCGTGTTGGCTACCACACCGGCCCCGTTCCGCTTGACCTATTCTTCTGCTGCAAACCTGCAATTTTCCAACGTTGCCACATTCGATACCATGCACACAATCCTACTGCAAGAAAACGCGGTAGTGTTAGACCAAGAAGAGTTGGGATAAACAAACTATGTAATACGATGGCCATGTTATTGAACTGTACCGGTCCCATAGCGAGGAACACTTGTAGAGCAAATACTAGCCGCGCTGTTCGTGCGACAACAAACAGTCTTTTGCCCCGCCTTCCATGGCCCTTCTGTCGATTTGCGATTGTCCATCATATGTTTCCGTCGGGATCCGCAAAGCAAAGCTCATTCTGCACCCGGTGCTTTGCAGGAAGATGGCCGCTGACGCTACTCACACACTATCAGAGGTGCAACAGTGGCGCTCCCGACCCTCGTAATGCCGTTCATGCTCTGAAATCATAACTCTCGCCAGGGCATCCTCGAACACTCACACCCGTGCAGTTCAGCATGTTGGAATAACCCACGTCGGGAAGGGGGGAGCGATTATAAGTACAGAATAGGTAGGCACGGATTTGAAGATACAGCTGATGTTGTTGCAGGTCTATGAACTTTAGGTCCCCCATGGACCTTACGGAGTACTCTGCACAGCCAGATAAAAACATGAACATGGTGCATGCTTACCTGCATCAACTGCGCCACCGCCCTTTTTATCCTTAGGTAAGGTAGGGTACCTATGGACGCAGGTACCGGCCCAAAAGCAGATCTCTTCGAGATCATTGGACTGTTTTGATTGTCAGCACTTCGTATCCATACACTACCTAGTACCATACGCAATCCTACTACATAGTATGTAGTGATGCATGCCGTCATCAATATGTCCGCCCTAACTACGGCACCTCTTGTACCCACTCGCGAGTGGAAGAGAGAGGGCCAAACCAACAGCAGCCATGACGGTACTGCCCAGTGCCGACTTCGTATCTTTGTGTGTAGCCGATACGGAGCACTCTGTAACAATCCGCAACGTGACCCGCGGAAGGTTCGGCTAGGTACGGGCATCTTGCAGGTTACCAGTCTAACTTGAGCGTACGGATACTTCGGTAATGAGCAAGTGCTGCAGGACAAATTGGTCGCGAGACGCTGCCCTAACCTCGATCCTGGACAGAGCTAGGTGCACTCAGTACACGTACACGAAGACTGCCTGCCACGTGACGGCCTCGCCTCATGGCCTGGACAGGACGTAATTCGAGCTGGCTTAGAGCGGCTGAACAGTCTACTACGTACTCCGTAACAAGCTCAGAACGGAAAATAATCAACATTGGGCTTGTGTTACAGTATAGGTAAGGCAGACTGTTCTGCTACAGGTCGATCAGATGCGGGTTCCCTTTGCTTCAATAGGCGGACAAGGACAGTTCTAGGAGTATCTCTTTCTTCTTTGTCTACAGCAGACGCGCGTTTTGGTCAACATTTCCTTACGGACCAATGTCTTGCGCAGCAAATAACCATCAACTTGTCCCAAGCTAATTTCCTATGCTGCAGACCTGGTATCGCCCAACAGCCCAGCCCGTAGGTTGCATTATTGGAAAAAGGAGCTTAGCATCTTATCTCTGCTGAGCCTTGAGAGAAAATAGGGGTACAACACGCCGGATCATCGCAGATGGATAGTCTCCTGAGGGAATGACAATCCCGCCGCCACGGCCTCTGGAAAAGCAACGGCAGGTGGTCAAATACCTCAAGGGATACCAGGAATTAATAACCAGCGGACTCAAAGACTTTTGGAAGAGTGACCAAGTATGTAGGAACTTACAGGCTGAACAGATCACGTGAGGGCCTTCGGCGTTTTGTAAACCAATCATAGACGTTGAATTAGCCTTCAGGAGCTCCAAGTATCCACTCCAGTCAGCCGTTGTCCCTGACGACGATCGACTGATGCGGTTGCTGTGCATGAAAATGAACTAAGCCAACCTCAACCACAACAAATTACATGCATCACTTCGCCGCAATCTCGACCACTTCCCGACTATCATGACCGGGCGAATAAAATTTGCCTCGTCCAGTGAGGACGAGTTCCCCGACCTGGATGTCATATTTCAAAGGAGTAAAAAACCCAGCCGAATTGCCAGGACATCGGTGCAGGAGCTGTCATATACGAAGCACGAACCGTCAGGGCTGAGAAACGGAAATGCTGCGGTGCAAAGGACGGCGTCGACCGAGCAGTCACCAGCAGAGCAGCCAGATGGCACGAATGCCCCAAGTGCTGTGCGCCGACGAAGGCTGGGAAGGCAACCTGACAATCCTCTCTTGAGGCCTTTCAATGCCATTGCGAGCAATGAATTTCAAGGCTGGTCGGAGCCGCTGGCCATGTTCGATGAGCCTCCGAGCAGAAAGGTGCGCGAGCAGCGCAGACGTCAGCATGTTACGGCACCAGCAGGCGCATCTTTGGAAAATGCCGAGGAGTCGGATAATAGCACGGACGAGGCTGGGGAAATTACAGATGCTGGAACATCAGACTTCTTTGATAATTCCATATCGGATCTCGAAAGCGAGGATGAGCCCACTTTGTCAGGGCCCCAGCTGCCCTCGAAAAGTCGACCACGACGATTATATCGACCGCAACATCACCAAAAAGGGAAAGGCCGGGCAGAGCCAAGCACAAGGCTCGAGGATGAAGTCTCAAATACCAGAGCAATATCTTTTAACCAGACCGACGATTTGATTACCAGCCTTCGACGGCTAGACCTGTTAGTCTCTCCCCGTTCGGGCACAAGTGTTTGCTAATGACCTTACAGGACGACCGCAAATGCCAAAAGCCAGAGCGGGAGCCGTCAGGATGACGAGAAATCCTACAGAACCCCACCATCGACGCCTCCAAAGCGGTGTGTTAAGACTTTGATTTCTCCGGAGAAGCTTCCAAGCATGCCCAAGACACCTCACAACCCGAACATGGACCTGTACTGGAGCCAGGAGTTCGTGGACGCGTGGAATGAGGAGCATTCCCCCAAAAAGCTAGTGCTGCCTCCAGCTCCAAAAAGTCCCACCAAGAGCCCAATTAAGTCCAAAGGCAAGGGCGATGACGCCAAAACAAAAGAAACCAAGAAGTCCTTCGACAAGAAAAAGCACGACATCGCAGAGGTCTTCCTTCGAGAACTCGACGAGACTGTTACAGACGGAAAACTACAGTTGCTGGCAGAGTCGACAGGAGGCATCAAGATCAAGTGGTCCAGCAAACTCAACACCACGGCGGGGCGAGCCAACTGGAAGCGCGAGACGGTTCGCACCAAGTTGCCTGATGGCAGCGAAAGGCCCGCCACGCAACGCCACCATGCGTCCATAGAGCTTGCTGAAAAGGTCATCGACGACGAGAATCGACTACTAAATGTCGTCGCCCATGAATTCTGCCACCTTGCAAACTTCATGGTAAGCGGCATCACCGGCAACCCCCATGGAAAGGAGTTCAAGGTCTGGGCGGCCAAGTGCTCGCGCGCCTTTGGGCATCGCGGCATCGAGGTAACGACGAAGCATTCGTACGAAATCGATTTCAAGTACAAATGGGAGTGCACAGAATGCGGGCTCGAGTACAAACGTCACTCCAAGAGTGTCCACCCCGAACGTCATCGGTGCGGCTCCTGCAAGGGGCAGCTGAAGCAGACGAAGCCTACTCCACGAATGGCGGCTAAGCCCTCCGAGTATCAGCTTTTCCTCAAGGAGCATATGAAGGTTGTGAGAGAGCAACATCCCAAGAGTCCGCAAAAGGAAATCATGAAGATCATCGCCGAAAAATGGACGAAACGAGGCGGCAGTAACCGCGCAACCCCGGAGTCGGATCATCCGGTGTCTGCCACCGAAATTGGCGTCAAGACACTGAGCTCTCGCCTCGATAGCATCGCTTTGTAGATTAATTACAAGCCAATAACGCTCCCACACCGTGTCACCGAGTTACGTATGATACCTAGTTCACATGACTGTACTGCTGTACACCAATGTCGCATGTCGTGTTGCCCCGGTAGTGGTGTAATGAAGAGGCTACCGCTGCTCCCACCGTCCTGTCGGTCATGTTCTTCGGTATGACTTCGGCTGCACTGCCACATGAAAACGGGCTGCCGTCACATTCGTGTTCTAGGGTCAATCAAGTATTAGAAATTCCTAGTCAATCGCTCTGGTTTGACCATTGTCTCATGTCGTAAAGAATGAGCGCGCAGCGCAGCCCATCAAACTTGTACGAAGTGAGCGGGAAGGGTATAGGTGTCTGTCCGCTGGCCACTATGCCCGGCTTGGGTCGGGTGGATAGGGGGCCTTTCCGACACATGGTCTATTCACCAGATCACGATGCTCCTATCGGCACCAGGCAGTACTAGACCTCTACAAACAAAGACCAGTCCTTGACCTTGAACGTCTCCCATATGCGCGCAGCATACTCAACGGCATCTCCTATGAGTTTACCTTGCTTTCCCAACTCGAGGTCTACGTCCTCCTCGTCGTACTCACCCTTGATGTGGGGAACGTTGATGGTGATGAGGATGTCGGTCGACTCCTTCTCGAGGCGAAGCAGGGTCAGAATGATGGCGGTGAAATCGGGGGCTGACGAGCCGGTTCTGGATCGTGGTCTTTGGGTCGCAATAAGGGTGTAGGCAGGAATATCGGTGCTACGTGCCGTGCCATTTCGTTAGCAAAACGTCAAGATCCTGTCCAGCGGAAGTCGCTGAGACATATGGTGGTGTATTGAAGAGAATGACGAATAGTTGCGTACCTTAGCCTCGAGAAGGACGTCTCGGTGGTGTTCCAGACCTTGACCGTCTCAATATCCTCACCAACGAGTTCCTCAAGGTGCGTCGTAATTGCGCGGCCGTCGATCTCGGGGCTGCTGCCGGTAGGCCCAACGCGCTCTGTGATGTCGATGATGATGCTCGTGTAGCCATCTTGATCAATCCAGACTTCCTGGTTGTCGGGGACCTCGCGCAGCTTGCTGAAGATGCCGTCAGTCAGCCCGAGGTTCCCCTCCGAAAGCAGCGCAGTGAGGGAGAGACAAACCTGACGTCCGCGAACTTCTCAGGGAGGTCGCAAACCAAGGCGCCACCGTAAAGGGGAGTGCTCTTGTATCTGGTCATGGTGTCTGGCGGCTTCGGAAGAGCTGTCTTGTGCAGTCGGCTATGGGTGTCGTAAAATGCGTATCGAGTTTTACTGTTGCAAAGTGGCAAGCAGATAGGCAGGCAGGCAGACGGCGAATGCAGGTTTAAAGCGAACTACTGTACCAGTTGAGTCGAGGCGACCGATCGGCTGGGCCCAAATGGCTGACAATGCTCTGGGTATCACGAAAGATCAAATAGAAAGACGAGTTATGTCACTGTAATCAAGGTAGAGCGAATCGAAAGAGCGGCGCATTTAGACCGCGGCTAGCTGTCAGGCTATCTACTGTCGGGCACATGCAATACCTAGGTGGGGAAATGGAGGGGCGCTGTAGACGGAGGGTATGACGACGGTGCCGCCTGGGACCTGGTGCTGCTGACCTTGCCTTTCACCAAGTTCTCGTGGGCTGCAAGGTTTATTTATTGACGAAAAGATAGCCGCTGCACAGTTGCAGCAAACGTAGGAATGTAAATTCAACGGGAGTAGATCATGCTAGCAATAATGCTTTCGTTGTAACAAGTTAAAGAAAACTCTAAAAACCGACCAAAACAAAACTCGAATCTGGGCAGTCCAGACGAAGAGGTCCAAAGATTGGTGGAATGGAGTCTGTTGGGCCATCCAACGGTCACATCTGGTAAAAGGCAAGAGGTGAGTTCGATAGGAGGTCCCACTCCGACAATCTCAGGCACATTAGTTCTCTAAGTACCTACAAACAACTACCCAGGCCTGCAAGGGCCCACATGAAATCATGTTCCGTATCCCCGCTTCCGCAGTGCCCTCACTCCCTTCTTATACCACAAGTTGAGCCAGCTCGCTCAACAACAATCTCACTAATCACTTCTCTATCTCCATTATACGTTCTTATATATACTCCAAGATCGCGAATATACGTCATGGCTTCCAGCTTGAGCTCCTGCATCTTCTGCAAGATCATCAAGGGTGAGTAGCAGCCTGACGCCTCCAAACCCCGGTCGTCAAAGTAAACAGAAGATTGACCTCGGTATTTCCAGGCGAAATCCCCTGCTTCAAGCTATTCGAGAGCGACAAGACCCTGGCGTTCCTCGACATCAACCCGCTGAGTCGCGGCCACGCCGTAAGTCTGTCGCTGTGCATTATCATCGGCAGGGTTGCTTGTCGCAAATTCACCCCCGACTAACATGGCCCCCGCAGCTCGTCATCCCTAAGCACCACGGTGCCAAGTTGGCCGACATTCCTGACGAGCATCTGAGCGAAATCCTGGTGAGTTCAGACGACGGCATAAGTCGCGTTGAGCATTCTTACAAATCCTCGACAGCCCGTCGTCAAGAAGCTCGTCTCTGCGTCTGGAGCTACCGACTATAACCTCCTCCAGAACAACGGCCGCATTGCCCACCAAGTTGTCGACCATGTAAGAAACCTTCCGGGCTCCGAACCAGCAGTGCGCTGATTGCTAAATCCTCACAGGTCCACTTCCACATGGTAACGAACGGCGTAGCCTACCCTGAATACCTTCAATACTGACCTTGAATACGCAGATTCCCAAGCCGAATGAGACAGAGGGTCTAGGCGTGGGCTGGCCGCAGCAGGCGACTGACATGGACAAGCTCAAGGCGCTGTTTGAGGAGCTCAAGTCCAAGATGTAAATGATGTATTTGTAGCCGTTAGGCTTCTATCAATTCCCTTCGGTAGTCAAGGGCATCCGTGGTGTTATGTCACCCTGAGGAGCCCGTCTATCGGATTTGCTGGGGGGAATCCTCTCGTGATTCACATGCTGGGAGACTCGTGTTCTAATCTACATCGTCGGCCGAGGTATCAACCCTGGGTGCGCCGTTCAGTGGGGCAGCCTTGGGGTAGAAGTCGACTTTCCCGCCCTCCTGGATCACGCCGCTGCGGTCAAGGAAACACCTGGCGCGAACGTAAGGGTCCAGCTTCCAGTAGTCGTCTCTCAGCTTCTGGGCGAGCCCCTCTCGCTGCGTCTTCACGGCCTGCTCCTTTTCAGTACCAACGTCCTTGATCCATTGTAGAGTTGCCTCTTCGAATGAATGGATCAGGTCCTCCCTGCCAGAGAGTAGTGTCTCCCGCGTGGCCGTGTCGTTCATCTTGTCGTTTTCGCCAGTTACAGGCTCAATGTACTTGTAGTCCCAATCCTCCTGTCCATCGAGTTCTTTCAGTATATTGGCTGGCGCAATAAACTCTTCCATCTCCTTTGCATTGTTGGTGAAGTGAACCTTGCTAGCAACAACAGGGTCTAGCCACCCCTTGATAATCTTCCAAATGCCTGCGTCTTGTCAGTACGGGGCTTTGTTGGAACCACACATGTTGGGTATATCGAACCTTGGAAAACCCAGGGAGACCGGTGCACCAAGACGGCGCCGAGAGACTCTGGGTAATTAGCCTCGAAGCATTTGATCATGAACTTGACCGGCGTGTAATCCTAGCGTAGTCTTAGAAAGTTTCCTCAAATTGCATTGCACAAGATCGCTTCTTACCATGTTGGCCATCGAGAAACCAGTCATGTCAAACACAATGGTCTATCGCTGATTAGCCTCACCTGACCACATCCAAGGAGCAGCCAAAACTTACAGCAGTGTCCACTGGGGGAGCCAACACCATGCGTGCCGTCTCGATCAAGAATACGGTGTACTTCTCCAGACTCTCCTCGCATTGCTCCCCTTGCCGGTGCATCCGTACTCTAACCATGCAGATGGGTCGTCCTGTCCTGTCGACTCCGTGTATGAAAGTCTTGCCTGAACGCGCCTGGGCCATGAAGTCTTCTCCCAGCTTCTTGACCTTGGCATCCGTACTCTTCAAGGCCTCCAGCGCGCCAGCCTCGCCGGTCCTCATGATTTCCTCGTCAACCTTCATCTCGGTCATTCTCCAGTTCATGGTTGAGATCATCATGACGAAAGCCTTATCCACGTCCCACTTTCGCGCTCTTAAAAAACGGAGCGCAAGGGCGTCCGGATGGTCATGCTTGACCATGGACCAAATGGTTGCGCGCAGAGCTTCGGGACTCTGGCTCGCTAGAGCGTCCAGAAACTGCTTGGTCTGGCCGTACTTATCCTCGCCGTCGTCTTTGATGTCGACCGGACCTGCGGAGTTGGCGGCTTCAGCATCTTTCTTGTCCTTGCGGTTGAATAGCGAAATGCGCTTCTTCTTAGGCTTCTCGCCCTTTCCGGGAGTCGACGCTTCGCTGGCAACCGTGTTCGCGGCGGTGCTATCTTCGCCCAGCGATAGAATGAGATTCCATAGCTTTCGCAGCTTCTCTTCCTGCTCCGGAGTGAGATTTCCCGGCCTGCCCGGGGGCGCTTCAAACGTCATCGTCGCTTGCGATCGAGATTCGTAACCTGGTACGCCGGACTCAACAACGTGACTGGAGTTTGTGCGTTGGTACTGTAGACCAAAACCAAGACACACGAAAAAGACTGCGAGAGAGAGTACGAGTGTGTCGGCGCGAGACTGGAGAAGGAGACGCGGAGCTTTGAGGTTGGAGGGGTCCGATGACTGCGCTACTACTGTCTCTGGGTGGGCTCGTCCGCAGTTTGACAAGACGGGGGCGCAGTTGGGTCGTCGGACGTCGACACACGCTCTGACTGGGGTACGTCGTCCAAGCTGAGTGGACGGAGGCCAGATGGAATTCCTCGGGGTTGTCGAGAAATGCCTTTCAGAAGCGATGAAGACGCGACGCAGAGCCGGAAGTAGTGGTTTCAGGCTGACCGGCATCAGTCGACGACTCTCAATGTGTGACCTGGCCGTTGATGGGCGCAGCTGACACGAGGTCTAGCTTGGTCAGCAGGGGGATCCTGATCTGTAGACAGTAGAGCCACAGAAGAGAATATACGGCAGAATGAAGTGGCTGCCTAGGCAATACGCTACGGCGCCAGGCACTGAGGGGCAGTGGCGAGCTGTTTACGAAGACAGGGCGTTGTCGCCGGAGATCAAGATGAACTTACGCAGCGGCTAGGAAAATGAATAAGACGGGAGGTCGAAGGTTGAAGGCGAGCTTGGGCAGTCTGGGTAAAACACGATGAAGCTAGACCTCAGAAACCCGTGTGTATGGTACGAACGGAGTGAGGCAAGCTGGGTGAGAGTGGATGAAGAAATGAATGAGTGAAGTGACGAGTGGCCTCTTGGGAAGCTGAGGTGAGGTACCCTGTGGCTGGATTTGGGATAGGTCACAGCTTACGAAGTACTTCTCAGTGGCTAGAGATGGCGGCGGCTGGGTGTCAATCTCCGAACTTGGCGGCGGCCAAAAGACTAATGGTGCTATTCTGGTGTCCTTCGCACCTTCGCAGGCAGTTGGCACGGCGCTTTAAGTGGACAGGTTGCGTGTCGCAGCAGTATTGCACGAAAGTATCGACCGCGTCCGCAAGCCAAGGGGTTTGGGTAAAGGAGGTGTTGAGGTGGAAATAGCGCCACAATGACTTACCTAGTTGAGAGGGGGAGGGGGAACGTACAAGTAAGGCCAACCAAAGTGTGGAGGAGCGGAGGGAGGGGCAGCCAGCCGTATAGGAAACGTCGTTACGCGTATGTCATTCTATCAAGTAGCTTGGCTGACGTTCGAGATGTTTGGAAGTTCGATAAGCACACGGTCAAAATTCTTGGAGACTCGGTAGAACCATCAATAACGTTGATTTACGACCCTACCGGTACAAGCTGTACTTGGTGTTCGCACGTGGAAGCCTTCTAATACTTGTTTGGACATTGCGTCCATTACTCACACGGATGAGGTTTTCAGTCATTGTGGTATGCTAACGAAGGTTGAGGGATATCGCGAGAACCCCAGTGATGGATGCCGGGCGTTGACTAATGTATAGGTAGTAGAGCACATTCGGACTAATGTAGTTGGGTAGAAAGATACAATCGCCTGCTGATAATCATTGGACCGCACATGGAAGGCAGTGCAGGGCGAGTTGAAAACAGGTTAATCAAGGGTCTTTATTTTAACAACGACCGCCCTCAACAACACTCCTCCTTCTGTTGTGCGTCATTGAGCCAGGGCTCCGCACTCGACACGTGCTGAACAACGGTTTTGGGTGGTCCTATAAATACCATGGCCTTCTCTTACGTGCCTGCAGCCTACCTAAGGTACGGAGTAATTAGTTACCGGATAGGCGACTAGGTAAACCGCAAAGCTCAAAAATGAGAAAACGGATAGCCTAAGTAAGGTGCCAATATCTCATCACCATGTACGTCGAGAAATGGTAAAGTCCAACCATCTGGTTGACTGGGTGCCCAAGAGAGGTCGACATTGCGCATGAGAACCTTACCTACCTACCTAGTTGGTCGTACGTAGGTACCTTAGGTACTGAAGAATGACGATAGAGAATATTACACTTGCCTGCTGGGGCTGCTGGCAGGTTTCTATACTAGATTCATCTTAAGGTGCCTACCCACTATATCTACCTACCTTGCCTTAGGTAAGGTAGGTATTTAGGTAGATACCCAGTAGCCCCGCGCAGCCGCAACCCCGCCAGCGCAACCACTCCCTGCGATTTGTTGACATTTGGTTGCGCTAGCTGCTGCTGCGACCAGTCTCGCCAGACACCGCCATTGCTATTATCCCCCTACTTCAGAGTCAAGAGCTGCTGTTGCCCACCACAATTCCGAAACTTGGTTCGACATTGCCGTCTCCTCGATCCGTCTTGGGTCCAAGACTTATCTTGCCTTTATTCAATATTCACACAGCATTGTCGCCATGGACCAAGAACCCGGGATGAGGTCGACCTCCAGAACGCGCACTTCACGTCCTACCACTCCGCTTCGTCCTTCGTCACGCTCATCTTTCAGGGATTCTGCCAGAGAAAGCGTTCACGGTGGCGAATCCTTTCCCTTGAATACATTTGAGCCGGCCTTTGCAGAGCTCTCAGACGCAACGGCCGACCTGGAAGCCAACATGATGCACTTCCAGCTGATGCACGAGAGCCTAGCGCGCTTCAGCGAGTCTTTTGCCAGTTTCCTGTATGGTCTCAACATGAACGCTTTCTGCGTCGACTTTCAAGAAGTATGCAAACCTCAATGACTGAACCTGTTCGCCACGAGAGGCTGATTCGAAAGCACAGGGACCAATCGCCGAGTCGTTTCGACGCGCAAAGCAGCATGACGAATCAATTGCGAACTCGGGTAAGTTCGCGAAGCAGTGTTGCTGCTAGGGAATGATTCGGCTAATGGTGAATATCACGCAGCGCCGCTTCGCGCACCGGAAAAGCTAGGCTCGGACAATGACGGGGAAACGACTTTCATGTATCTACTCCCAGCTCCGATTCTGACCATTCACACGGCGTAAGCTAACAGTCAACAGGACTACAGATGTTTCCTTCGTCGAGAACCCGCCCGTTTCGGCTAAGCCGAACCCCAGATACAAAACCCCTGAGTCCAGAACATCTCGCGTCCCGGCACCAGCCTCGTCTTCGCGTGGTACTGCCACGCGGGGCAGAGGTGCACGAAGAGGAGGCGCCGAGTCGCAAAGAGGTCGGTCTAGTGGCCTGGCTCGCGCCCGAGGCCGTGGTATTCGATGAATCCGCTGTGTGTATGGCGCCTGCCGGCGTACGATCTGAATGATAAAGGCAAAGAATACGCCGCCGCTACGGTCCACCATGCAGCTCTGCCAGCGTCGCGGCAAGGTAACCAGCGATCGCAATGGTATCCAGCATAGAGTACAGAAAGAGTTCATTACGTCGTGGTGAATGGGTATCATCTAGCGTTTACTCTTGGGCCATAAGTAAACTACTTATGCGCAAATGCGGCGTCTCAGGACTCCATCTCGACTTCCTGGTCGAAAGCCCTCTCAGGACCGTTCCTGTTGGGTCCCTTGTTATCGGTCCCAAGACCGATAACGGCCTCGGCCTCCTTCTGGGTA
Source organism: Colletotrichum lindemuthianum (assembly GCA_001693025.2). Taxonomy (NCBI): domain Eukaryota; kingdom Fungi; phylum Ascomycota; class Sordariomycetes; order Glomerellales; family Glomerellaceae; genus Colletotrichum; species Colletotrichum lindemuthianum. The sequence goes on along the minus strand of MASP02000427.1, from coordinate 40,300 downwards.
TACGGCTCTTCCTTTAATTGCTTCACCCTTGAGAGATAGTTAGCCGTGTCCGAAAGAGGGTCACAAGACCGCTGTTTGCGATCACTGATTCATGATGGGGGCATGCTGAGCACCAACCTGCGCTTGTGAGGTTTCGCCCTGCGGTGATTGACCAAGCTGACTTCCGTCTCGAACCATTTGGCGCATTCTACGCAGTAATGCTGGCCCAAACCCGGGAGATCCTCTTTCGCCTTGCTGTCCTTGAAGTGACGGAGGTGCTTGGGCGACAGCATGTCAGCCTTTATCTGATCGACGTCCCTGTTGACATGTCTGTTAGAGCTTCTTCTTCACAAGCAGGGTGGCTGAGGTAAGGCGCCCGTGGTGGTTTCCGTACCTCGTCTTCCGTCGCGTCTTGGTCAACGTCCGCTTGTTTCCGACACCCATCTTGAGAGCTGGTAAATTGAGTTGAGGCGAAGATCCTCCAGATAAGCAGGTGCTTGTCGTTCGGCTCGAAGCGGTAGATGTAGACTACGGCAGAATACCAAAAAAGGCACTCGAAAGTGGCAGCGGCGGGGCAGAAATTTCAGTGCTGAGAAAAAAGTTGCCTGACCGCCCAGCCCGCAGTACTCCATAGTATGGTCTACTTACCTACCTAGGTTAAGGTAGGTACCTAGGCAAGGCACGGGGTGTACGGAGTACCTACCTAGGTAGCGGAGAGCAGCAGGACAGTACCATTAGACAGTGTGCCGTCCTCGCTCATGCGGTGTTTACAGCACGCAGTGTGCATGCGGGCAGGGTCGCAGAAAGTCGTGAAATTCTGTTTTGGGCATGACTGTAAAGCTCGGTCAGAAGTGATGCCTACTTTAAAGAGGAGGCCAAAGACGTCGTCGTTCTTGGGACGACATATATGATGATTTAACTGCCGTACCCTTTGACCGAGGCAGCTGAAGACCACAGCTGCCTGACCGGAATATAGCCGCGATACAGTGGTCAGACCCTCTTTTCCCCGCAGAGCAATCAGAATCGTCAAGTTGGTAAGCGGTCGGGCTCGGATCTGACCTCGGATCAACAACACATATCTCCTATCATAACTCCCCTTACCGACCGAGGAGGATAGCGGAACTACGAGCTTTCGAGCCTGCGACCGAAGGACCCCCGAGGCAGGTGATGCTCCACACTGCCACAGACGGATGCAACAGACAAGGGTCTAAGGCCTCGAAGGTCCCGCAGAGACTCCTACCCCCTGCCCGCGCCCCGAGGCGGTGGAGCCGCAGATGCGAAAGCGCAGAGGTGAAGGGGAAAAATCGAACAAAAAAAACCTCCCATCGTCGTCTCCCGGGCAAAGGCGACTGGCGCTAACGATATTAGGCGTTGTTGCAATTGCCTCTGATGATTGGAGACTGATGATGCATGCGCAGTGTATCATGTTGGATCCAACATGTTTGAAATGGACTGCGCGCCGCAAGTCGTTCAAATGCCGGAGCTGATAGGAATAGCCCAAATCCAGTGCTAGGCCTGCAGCGCACTCGCGCCAATATCATGAGTAGCAAATTGTCGCCCGTCGGTGGCTGGCGTCTTGCTTACCTTTTCCAATGGCTCATAGGGGCCTTCACGTGGCGGGGAGGCTGGGGTCGTGGGGTCGTTGGCAATAGGAAATAGCTTCTTCGCCGTTGTTTTACGTACTGCAAGTCCGACTTTACTAAATCTAGGTAGTTGCTAAGATGTCAGGCTCTGGCGGGACTGGAACCGAGCTGGCTGGTGCTCTCGCGTGGTAAGGTAGGTACTTCTTAGTGGGACAAGATACTTGGTTGAAGTGCTTATGCATAAGTACCTTAAGTAGATATGTAATCGCTTTGTTGGCTGGTGAAATTGCTTTACTCTCACACAGTAGTAGATGCATGACTCTCGTTTTTGCAGCCAAAGACGCGTTCGTAAACTCTGTGAGGTCCCCGCGGCACGTCTGAAATGGATGGACAGTTTGTGTCTTCTGGAAGGCCACTGAAGCAGCCTCTTGCATTGTCCGTGTGTTCATGGAACATGAGTCTCGCTATCGCGCTAAACCGGCAGCGGCAGCAGGCGTGGAGGAAGATGTGTCCGCAGCGGCGAAGCCCCAGGTCCCTGTCAAGCCTCGCACCTCAGCTGGAAGAGATCGGAAGCATTCTGTGCAACATCTCACATTGAGCATCGGGACCTTCAATAGGGAAAACATTTGCAATCATCAATGTGTAGATGGAATGGTATCTCCAGGATTTCGAAGAGGACGACAGCCCCTCCATCGTGGATCTTGGTTTCCGAGCGGGGATACCGCTATAAAGCAATCCATCGACACTTTTTTCTCGTGATTGATGGGGGAAGCGGGAGCGGGAAGCGGCCGGCGCACGCGCGAAGGACTGTCAATTTCCGGACGCGGCAGACGTCAGCGCGCCAATTGAAGGCAACAAGGACTCCAATAAGAGGGATCGACGGTGAGGAATCGCTCTGTGCTACAGTGATAAGGCTCAATGCGAGCCTGGCGACGGAATTGGACACACAGACTGACGACATCAAGAATTATTGAGCAGTGACGTTCGGCCTAGCATAGCCCGCCTGCCAATGGTGCAGCTTCAGTCTGTTTTTGCGCGTGCGCCATGCTTCGAGTAAGTACCTAGGTACGGATAGATGTTCTTCAGATGGAGGACGGACGACGTTCTTCGCTACAGATGGATACATGGTTATAGTTGCCTAGGCAAGCAGAAAAGCCTGCAGACCTCAGGTGACGTATTCGTGTTCTAATAACACTTTCATTCCTAACTCGGACCGTACTTACGCTTTCATGGCGCGAATTGCATAACTCAAGAGCGAGGGCATCGTCGGCTGGGCAGCGGACGAGACGAATAAAGACCTCAAGTAGTTCGAAGGATGAGTGTTCACGAGGAGCAACGCCACCCATTTAGAGCGTACTTAGAGTACGAGTGACATAAGGAATCCCTCCGCCAATGTACCTCGGGGTAAGTGGAAGTACCTTGTGATACCGTGGAACTCACTTCGAGACGCCGGAAACTGGCAGGGAATTGACAGGGAGAGGAGCAGTCGCGGACCCGGTTTTGAAGCAGGTCTCCACATGTGCAGAGAGGCACAGAACACTGAATAATGCTCCACCCCAGTCTATGGCTGCTTTTCGCTGCTGAGTGAAAAATAATCCAACCTCGCTGATTCGTCGATTGGGCCGCTGTCGCCTTCGTCATAGCCGAGGAAACCCACCTTCGTCGACCACAACCCTGCCCTGCTCGACAGGTGCTCTCTCTCCACGGCCCACATTAGTGTACTCGCTGGAGCGCGGCAACCACAGTACGACCGCTTGCCATAGGTGCCTTATGAAAATACAGTGGTACTGTGGTGACCCGGCCCAGTCCGCGGTGAAGCTGGGTGTGCGAAACTATTGTGAGAGAGGGAAGAGGTACCACGAGTCTTTTTTCGCTACTGCCACCCCCAGCCGGAAGAAGAGCCTTGGTCTCCTACCTCCCATTTCGCCGAACATCTTCTCCACCTACCTGTCTTCTTCCTCTTAATATTCTTTTTCTTCCCTCAACATCTCCCTCCATCTTCTCTCCTCCGCTGCTCTCATCCCATTGTCCTGAAGGGTGATCATCGTCGCCTTGGGAGAACCAGCCTCAAATACTAGACGACCACATTGAGCGAACATCATGCTGGCCTCCCGACAGCTCCTGGGCTCTGTAGCCCGGAGCCGTACCGCCAGTCTGGGACTGCGCCGGATGGCCACCGTCTCCGACTCTCCTCTCGACCGCAAGGTAAGTTCCTCGGACTATGAGCACAAGCCTGAGATCGTTCTTTGTCTGACTTGGGGCTCAATAGGTCAGACAAAATATTCACGAGGAGACCAACTTCATCAACTACAAGAAGATGTCCGAGAACCTTGCGGTAGTGCGCCAGCGTCTCAACCGCCCTCTTACCTACGCTGAGAAGATTCTGTACTCCCATCTTGACAACCCTCACGACCAGGAGATCGAGCGTGGTGTTTCGTACCTTAAGCTCCGCCCCGATCGTGTTGCTTGCCAGGATGCCACCGCTCAAATGGCCATTCTTCAGTTCATGTCTGCTGGCATGCCCTCAGTCGCGAACCCCACTACTGTTCACTGTGACCATCTTATCGAGGCCCAGGTTGGTGGCGAGAAGGATCTTGCCCGTGCCGTCGGCATCAACAAGGAGGTCTACGACTTCTTGTCCTCTGCCTGCGCCAAGTACAACATCGGTTTCTGGAAGCCCGGTTCTGGTATCATCCACCAGATCGTCCTCGAGAACTACGCTTTCCCCGGTGGTCTGCTTATCGGAACTGACTCCCACACCCCCAACGCTGGTGGACTTGGTATGTGCGCCATTGGTGTCGGTGGTGCCGATGCCGTCGACGTCATGGCCAACCTCCCTTGGGAGCTGAAGGCCCCCAAGGTTATCGGCGTCAAGCTTACTGGTGAAATGTCTGGCTGGGTTACTCCTAAGGGTAAGTGAATAGTTCCAATCTGGTTTCTTCCAGAAAAGGACGCCATATCTGACACGACACAGACATCATTCTGAAGGTTGCCGGCATTCTCACCGTCAAGGGTGGTACCGGAGCCATCGTCGAGTACCACGGTCCTGGTGTCAACGGTATCTCTGCCACCGGCATGGGTACCATCTGCAACATGGGCGCTGAGATTGGTGCCACTACCTCCCTGTTCCCCTTCAACGACCGCATGCACGACTACCTCGCCGCTACCAAGCGTAAGGACATTGGTGACTTTGCCCGCACCTACGCCAAGGAGCTTCGCGAGGACGAGGGTGCCGAGTACGACCAGCTCATCGAGATCAACCTTTCCGAGCTGGAGCCCCACATCAACGGTCCCTTCACCCCCGATCTGGCCACCCCCATCTCCAAGTTCTCCGAGGCTGTCAAGGCCAACAACTGGCCTGAGGAGCTCAAGGTCGGTCTCATTGGCTCTTGCACCAACTCTTCCTACGAGGACATGTCTCGCGCCGCTTCCATCGCTCGCGATGCCCTCGACCACGGTATCAAGTCCCAGGCTATCTTCACCATCACCCCTGGTTCCGAGCAGATCCGCGCCACCATTGCCCGTGACGGCCAGCTCCAGACCTTCGAGGAGTACGGTGGTATTGTCCTTGCCAACGCCTGCGGCCCCTGCATCGGACAGTGGGATCGTCAGGACGTCAAGAAGGGCACCCCGAACTCCATCATCTCCTCATACAACCGTAACTTTACCGGCCGCAACGACGGCAACCCCGCTACCCACTCCTTCGTCGCTTCTCCCGATCTGGTCGTCGCCATGACCGTCGCTGGCAGTCTCCACTTCAACCCCCTGACCGATAAGCTCAAGGACAAGGACGGCAACGAGTTCATGCTTAAGCCTCCGTCCGGCGACGGTCTTCCCAACGGCGGCTACGACCCTGGCCAGAACACCTACCAGGCTCCTCCCGCCGACCGCAGCACCGTGAACGTCCAGGTTTCCCCCACCTCCGACCGTCTCCAGGTTCTGTCTCCCTTCGATGCCTGGGATGGCAAGGATGTCAAGGACATCCCCATTTTGATCAAGGCCCAAGGCAAGACGACCACTGACCACATTTCCATGGCCGGCCCCTGGCTCAAGTACCGTGGCCACTTGGATAACATCTCCAACAACATGCTGATTGGCGCTATCAATGAGGCCAACGGTGAGGCCAACAAGATTCAGAACTTCACCACCGGCGAGTGGGACGCTGTTCCTGCCGTCGCCCGCGATTACAAGGCCAAGGGTATCAAGTGGGTTGTTATCGGTGACTGGAACTACGGCGAGGGATCCTCCCGTGAGCATGCTGCTCTTGAGCCCCGTCACCTTGGCGGTCTTGCCATCATCACCCGCTCCTTTGCTCGTATTCACGAGACCAACCTGAAGAAGCAGGGTATGCTTCCTCTCACCTTCTCTGACCCCGCCGACTACGACAAGATCAAGCCCGAGGACAAGATCGATATCCTTGCCACTGAGATCGCGGTTGGCAAGCCCATGACCATGGTCGTCCACCCCAAGGACGGCAAGTCTTTCGAGGTCAAGCTCTCCCACACCTTCAACGCTCCCCAGATCGAGTGGTTCAAGAACGGAAGTGCGCTCAACACCATGGCCCAGGCCGCCAAGGCATAAAAAGGGAATACTCTGTTAGTGCGATGATTGGGTTGGATCGGCAGGTGTAGGCGTCCTCTTTTTTGCATGCTCTGGGGTGTCGGTCGGGATAACTTCAAGTCTATGGCCGTGCTGTGCCCGTTTTTCACGGTTGGGCATTCATACCACTGGGGCTATTGTTTTTTATGTCATGTAGGCCAATGATTTCCTAGTCTGTACAAATTACATACGTTCAAACAATAACCCTGGAACGCATGGTTTCTTCGGCTTGGGGGCATTACTACGTACGGTGAGCTGATGATAAAAGGTCATGGCTGTGGGAAGGGTTTTCCAAAATCCCCATACCTCATATCCAGCAATTAAAGCACATATTCTGAAGGGGTAAAACGTTCAAGAACGAGCCTGCTTTGCTCACCTGAGTTTGTCTCCATACCATTGGTGCGCGGCGGCGTGACAATTGTTGTGCTTCTCAGATACCGATGGTGAGCGACATGTCACGTGGTGATAAGGATGGATCGGAGCATAATTCAAGCTCTTATCTAGCATTCTTGGATGGAGAAACGTCCGAGCAGATCCGAGAGCATTGTGAGTTGGCCAGTAGGTAGGCATGCGACAAGCTGTCATCAATTTCCCAAACTCTGTTCGACACGACGCGCGCGCATGGTTACGAACCAGGCACTCTCTCTTGACATACCGCAATTTATCGGAAAGCACCTTCAGACGGCCAGACGAACGCTTCAAGGCAGCCAGTAAGGTCAATTACGAATTCATCAGCGCGTGACCACCGCCAGTTGGTCAGAGCCGGAGACGACGGCGCAATGGCACCCAACGGGACAGCCTTCAGTACCCTGCGCGCGCGGTCATATGTATTTCGCCTACCGTTCTTCACGCGTGTAGTGGTATTCATTATTGTCGCCGCGTGGCTCGGCAGTCTGCAGTCTGCCTGGGACATGAAGCAGTGGGCGGCACTGATACCTGACCAGCTTACTTTCACTTCATGTGAGCGAAACCCCTCCCCCTCATGCGGTGCTCGAAAAAACAAGAATGCTGACGATCAATGCTCTGCAGCTTATCGAATGAACACGTTTCCCTTTGTGCACGTGAACTTGATTCATGTCGTTCTCAACCTGGTGGCCCTGACACCTTTGTTGGAGCGTTTCGAGGCCGAGTTCGGCACTCTGACTTCTATAGCCCTCTTCACTGGCCGTAAGACTACTTTCTCGAATACGTCGACCTTACAAATCAATTGCTGAAAATTTGGCAGCCTTATCTACGATACCGGCCGTTCTTTACGTTCTGATCGAGCGATTTCTCTTCAAGGGCAATGTCGCCGTCATGGGATCTAGGTGAGGAAGACAACAGGCCCCTGGGATAATTGCACCGTAACTAATCGATGGTGGCTCCTCGCAGCATTTGGGTATTCCTGCTCCTTGGCGTGGAAGCGATTCGCACCTACAAAACGAACCCATACTTGACGATTGCGACGCATTCTATCCCTACATGGACAACCCCCTTGATCCTTATTCTTGTAGTCACGGCTTTAGTGCCTGGTACGAGCTTGCTGGGCCATCTCTGCGGCGTTCTAGTGGGATATCTATGTGAGCCAACTATAGTCACCACGACTCTCAAACGAATATCATACTGACTACACATCTCCCTAGTTGGCCTCGGATACCTCAAATTCCTCAGCCCGCCGGAGAAGGCGTTGCGCTGGATTGAGTCGAAGCTCAACTTGCTGGGCTGGCTGCCCCACTTCATTAGCGTTGATCAAAAGACGTACGGCCGATTTGGCGTTTTGCCAACCAGCCTTGGCCCCGGCGGCAGTGCCCCAATGGCTTTGGTAGGAAGCACGCAGCGTCTCGGTCCTTGAGAAATAGCGGTATCATCAAATTGCATTGTAGAATATCAGGCTGCCGTGTATCATTGGCAAAGCATCATGGGCAGGAGTCTGGAGTATGAGTTGGGATACGAAACGTAGACGTTCCGGTTAGCTTGTAAATGGAGGCGCCTCTTTATTTGGAGTATGTCACACTGTTTCCCCATTTGAGGTAATAACTAATAGGCTGTGGCTGACTTACAGACGCCCTTTGGGCCTGAGTCGTATCGAAGTTGAGTGGCGTCCATAATTAGAGGATAGCATGGTTACGTCCGGGCCTTACCTAAGCCTGCAGACATGCAGTTACAGTGCGCCTGAGACGCCCCTAAGGTAGGTAAGGCGAGGTATCTAATTACCTAGGCAGGCACCTTAGGTTGGTTAGTACCTTAATTACCTACCTAGGTACCTTAGTATCCGTCCTTCCAGGTAGCTAGGTAGGTAGCAGCTACCTAACTATGTAAAGGCCCCTGCAATGCGTCCTTGAAGATGATGCTCGGTATGTTCTTCTGAGTAGGTGTCGTGCGAACAGTCCGACTCAATTGCGCGATTGCGTCCGGCGCCCAAGAGTTGCTGCTGAACAACAATCGTCATGTCGCGATTAATATGTAAGACAAGAAGATTTACCAAGTCACCCACTCCGTTGTTCTGCAACTCTGACATGACCCTTCCAGCTTCGGCTCTCTCGTTGCGACGTGATCCACGCATCCTCAAGCTCCCGCCCTATCTGTCCCTGGCCTGCGTTCTGGGCGGCATCGCGTGGTTGTTCCTGCTACCCCTCAACGACTATTCCCGAAGAACATACATCTCCGAAAACGCATTGCTTCCCGGGCAGGTACACACCTACTTTGGGGGGAGCGACCAGAGTGTCCTGCGCGCCTACAAACATGAGGTCAACACCGTGAAGGACAGATCGAACCATGAGTAGACATCTCGGCTGCGAAATATGTTGCCTGTCAAGCTAACGTGTCGGTTTCCAGAATCAACGACAAACTCGAGAAGATTCTGAAAAACGTGGGGTTGAAAGTCGGTCGCCAGAATTACACGTTTGAATCGACCGGCGACGTGTACTCGGGCGAGAATATATACGCAATCCTTCAAGCCCCGCGCGGCGACGCGACGGAAGCTATTGTGCTGGTGGCAGCTTGGAGGACTGTCGATGGGCATTTCAATCAGAACGGTATTCCCCTCGCACTGACTCTGGCGAGATATTTCAAGCGGTGGTCCTTGTGGTCCAAGGATATAATCCTCGTCATACCCCCCGACAGCAGAACAGGAACTCAGGCATGGGTTGACGCCTACCATGACTCCCACAACTCGAGGCTCGTAAACTCCCTGCCCATCAAGTCAGGTGCGTTACAAGGGGCCATTGCCATCGACTACCCTCACGAGCACCGTTTCGAGTCTGTCCACATCATCTACGACGGTATCAATGGCCAGCTTCCGAACCTAGATCTCATCAATTCCGTCGTCAACATTGCAGGTGGGCAGATGGGCATGGGCACAGCGATCCAGGAGATGTGGTCGCACTCTGACAAGTACCAAGACCGCCTGCGTACCATGCTTCGAGGCATGTTGAACCAGGGACTCGGACACGCCTCAGGTCCCCACAGCAGTTTTATCCCCTACCATGTTGATGCTGTCACCTTGCAGCCTTTTGGAGAAGGCTGGCATGACGAGATGGGCATGGGCCGCACCATTGAGGGTACCTTCCGCAGTCTGAACAACCTTCTCGAGCACCTGCACCAGAGCTTCTTTTTCTACCTGCTCATGCACAAGGAGAGATTCGTCAGTATCGGCACGTATCTTCCGAGTGCTATGATCCTGGCTGCCAGCTTTACTATTACCGCCATTTCACTATGGGTGAAAAGCGGCCACCAGAACCAGACAACGGTCGACTCACCGGCCGCGAAGCACGGCAGCAATTCGCCCCAGAAGTCGTCCCAGAAACCCGCGATAGAGACGAAAGCCTCTTCTGTCCCAGCGGTTGAGCGAGATCTGTTCCTGCCGCTTGGGCTCGTTACTGCTTGTCAGTTTTTGGGCGTGATTCCGCTCTACGTTTTCAATCATGTGCCCGCAAACGTAAGTCCCATGAACATGTTCGTCCTTTGCCCTTCACTGATTCTCGGACCAGCTGCTGTCGTGGGCATACACGGTTTTTGCGCTCATAAATTGTGTGCTTCCCCTCCTCATCTCCTCGCTGTTGACTTCCGTATACAACCCCAGCATCCAGCAGTATCAGCTGATCAAGTCATTTTCGCTTTTGTTGCTGGGCATGTTCCTCTCAGCTCTTGCGACGCTCAACTTTTCGTTAGCCTTCCTCGTCGGTGTCATGGCAAGCCCGCTTTCCTTCATGCAACCTTGGCCACGTCAGGGTGCCGTCCGCTGGGCGTGTGCCGCTTTTCTTCAACTGGCATCTCCCACTGCCGCGCTTTACTCCATCTCTAATTACTCTGAACTGAGCATTGGCGAGGTACTCAAAGAGGCAGCATTCGGATGGGACGTCTGGGGCATGTACACGCCGGTGGTTATCTGGGGTGTGTGGTGGCCGGCCTGGCTGATGGGTTCCGTCATCGTTCTCGGGCAACCTGCAGCCTAGGTCAAGCGAGTCGACAGAGACTTTGCTCGATCCAGCCATATTTCAAAGTAACTGGCAAGGACATTTTCAATTGCCAGGTTCACAACTGCGGCCTATCTCGGCCGGGGCGTGGGTGTCTTTGTAGAAGGAGGAGTTAGAGGAAACGGGCGAAGAACAAGGCAGAATGGGGGGTTTTTTTTGGGGGCGGGGGGGCATGTCCAGTTCAACCTGCGTAGAAAACGTCTGATTAACTACTGTGCCCTCAGCTGTCCGTAGCCCGCCAAGTCCAGTTTGAACACTCGAAATTGGCATAGCAGTAGAACTCATTGCTCAACCCCCTGGCGTGCTTCGGCTCAAAGGTTGTCGTCTTCACGCCCAAGGCCTGGTATACTTTGGAGACCAGGTTCTCCATTCTCTCGCCGGTGCAGACGACAGCCCTTGGTTTGGCGGCGGCGTCCTGCTTCACCATCCACCGCACCGTCATGGCCGCTGCGTTCTCATTTAGCTTTTTTTCGAAAACTTATACCACTGGGGCAATTGGAAAGACGCCCTCACCCTTGGTTTGGCAGTCCTCACTGAGGAAGGGCGGGTCGCAGACGATCCGGTCGATGCTGCCCTTGAGCTCAGCTGTCACGGGAACTTGGTGTCAACAGCGGGATACGCGACTCTGCTCATCGGGGAAGGGGGCCCTCACGCGGTAGCTTGAAAGGTTCTTGAAAGTCGTAAAACACAAACTCGGGGAATACGTTGAAGCGCATGTCGTGTTCCAAGAGCACTACCTTGGGTCGTCCTTGATCCGGTTTACGCGCGTTCTGCACCCCCGGTCAACTACCGGTCTCGGAGAGAAATGAGGGGAGGACGCTGCTGCGTGAAATACCAGCAAGTTGCGCAGCGCGACGAAGACGCTCGGCGCAGACACGACGGCAATGGCCGTGTCCGCTCCGGCGCCATCGAGAAGCTGGCCGGCGATTGTTTTGGCCGTCTCGTCCGAATACTGCCGTCGCTTTTCATCAGTTCCACTGTCCTTGTTGAATCTCCCGACTACAAGAGGCGTGCAAAGCATCGAGGACGTTGCCGACGCACCCAAAACTGCGACTCGTTCCAGTCCTCGGTGAAGGCGTCCATGGACAAGGCCCCGCCGCCGGCGGCGTTGGCCTCGGCCTGGGCCTTCAACTTTTCAAACTTTTCTTGGTGGGCGTCCTTCTCTGCGTTGAACTCTGCAAGCGCCGCGAGGGCGTGCGATGAGAGGGTGCTGCGGCTGTGTCAGTTCTTCATTGTGGTCGCTCCCGCCTGAGAGTTTGTGTGTGCTCTTTGACGCGGGTGGGGGGTGGTGGGCAAAAATCTGGTTAGGCTTCGGTGTCTCTGCAACTTACATGGGCTCGTCGTCACTGTCCGAGTTCGTCATGATGAAATCTATATGACTTTGTCTCCTGGTACGACTTCCCCCAAATAAGAGATGGTGATGCAAGGTCAGAGTTCCGGGTTTGAGGTAGTGTTGCGCTGGGTGGTGGTGGCATGAAGCTGTCGAGTGGGACCGCGGGACCTGAATGCCGAAGCGGTGCAAGGTAAGCCGTCGCCGGCGAATCCGCCACAACACAATCCTTTGATCATGCTGGCAAACTGCACCAATTTTTCATATGTCACTTGAGATTGCACCGTAGTAGTGTTCAAACTGTACATGGATTCCTCGACTTTTGCCAATGTCTAGCTGACTAGTATATACACTCTAAACAACTTGCTGGCCTAGAATCAAACCACCTAAACAAATGGAACCCAGATTTACTGGTCGTCGAGAACGTGCAGATACTTGCGCTCTTCCCGCTTCTCCTTCTCTGTCGCTGGGGGAAGGTCGTAGAAGTTGCCGCTGCGAAATCCTTGCTGGAAGACGGTCAGCATCTGGTGTTTTCGCAATTAGGCGCGAGGCGCATGGTTTCACTTACGAGGTAGTGGTAGGTGAACTTGCTAATGTCACCAGGCTCCATGCCAAGGTCCTTGAAGGTCTTGGCCGTCTCGTCAATCTCCTGGTCAATGAACTCTCGCTCGACCTCGTCGGCGGACATGGTAGACCACCAAATGTACTTGTTCAGGAGACTGGCAACAGGCTGGAGAATCTTCTTGGGGACGTTGATGTGGCGACGCTTCTTGAAAATTTCGCGGTCCACGTATTCGGCGATCTCAGCCGTCGAGTAGTTCTTGGGTCCGTAAAGCTCAAAGGTCTGGCCTGCGGTGCTGTCATCGTAAAGCATGAGTTCGAGGGCCTGGCCGACATCGATGGACTGCGCTCGTCAGCTCCTGTGTTTCAAGGGCGCCATGTCCATTGCTTACGTGGACGGGCCAGTATCTCTCCTGCATGTTGTTGGCAGTGAAGAGGTTCATGACGCTGGCCAACCTGAGGAGAAGGTTGTCCTCGAAGCCAAAGACCGGTGCTGGTCTCACGATAGTGGTCTCGGGGAAGATGCTGCGGGCAACCTGCTCACTGCGAGCCTATGATGACTGTCAGTGACCTGCTTGCAAAGAAAATCTGTCGAACCGACCTTGGTACGGTAGAACTCGGACGGAGAGTCAAGGCTGGCATTGTAACTGGAGACGTGGATGAAGCGGTCCACATCATACTTAGCCACGGCCTCGGCGATGCGTTCGGTCCCCTCGACGTGGACATCCTCCAAAGAAAAGTTCCTGCATGCTCTTAGCCATCGCTACCACGTCCCCTTTGGTTGAGTGACATACTTGGTGGGGTAGTTGCGGCCGACCAGGTTGTAGACAACATCGGAATGTCTGACGCTCTCTTCGATAGACTGGGTGTTGCGGAGGTCGTATTCCTAAAGTCGATTTAGCTGCCACAGCTCTCGATCCGTCCGGTTCACGTGGGATTCATACAACGAAGACGACTCGTCCGAGGTCACCGGTGACCTTCAAGTGGCGCTTGGCCATCTCCTCACGGAACGGGATGACGACGGTACATCCCTGGCGGGCTAGCGAAAGGGGTCAGATTCGCCTCACATCCTCCAGCATCCTGTAATGTTCGTACCAAGCCTGTTCACGATGTAGCGTCCAACCTGACCGGTAGCGCCAAAGACCGTCGCAGTGTGCCCTATAATTCGTTCTTAGAGTTGGAAATTTCGTCTCCAATGAGGTCGCCCGTACCACCAAGTGAGGATCTACGTGAAAGAGCTTGTCAGCTTGGCAGTCATGAAGCGCAATGGTTGGCTTAGCTTTACCTTCCGCCCTGTGTTCGCAGAATGGGCTTGCCGGTTCGGGTGATGGCAATATCGTGGAGCGGTTGCCTTCTGATAACATTGTGCGCAACCTTTTGGGTTGACCGCACGGCGGTCGGGAAGGAGGCCATTTTGAGACGTCGAGGCGGCAGCGTATATGGCGGTGGCCTCCCAATTGACTGACAACTGAAGGCTTCAATACCTACAGCCCGAAAGCTCCAAAGCCGCGAGCTTGATCCAGAATCCCAACCGGATAGCGGCGGGTCACGTGAAGTGCACGGAGCAGCCGTGGTAATCGCATCGGAATAACAATCATTGGTCACAGCATGCCGGCCCAGACCCATATAGCGTATTACGTAAGGCAAGTCAACTACGGATATCGAGTACCTACTTACCTTAGAGGTGCTTGCAGACGGAGTACCACGTTGTCGATGTCTGTTCTGAGGAGACGGATATGGAGCGAGACGAGAGGAAAAACAACACCAGAGACGATAACGGAAACATCTGAGCAAGTGAAGGAAATGCCCGATGTTAGATGCTGCCATGTTGTTTCCTTGATTTTGAAGTGATTATAGCCGTCTCGACATTTCAGTGTCAACTGCGTGTGCACGACGAGTAATACGGATACGCCAGACTATTTTACCTCATGAAGCTAGAATAGCAGGCACAGCGACAGCGGTAGGTGCCTTTTGTGCACAGATGGTGCCTGTACCAATGGAACCTGGAGCATGGAAGTGTTGCTAATGGCGGGTCCGGTCTCGCTGAGGTGAGGTAAGGGTTGGCCCGGTGCGTGCTCAAAGGCAAGGTACCTGCCTACATACGTAACGCCGTGCCCGAATAGAGCTCGCCAGGCTACTAGCCAGCCGCGTGCATCTTCCCTCCCGGAATTCATCAACATATCGATCCTTACTTGCCTTCCCCGTAGCTGGTACACCGTCGTTCATCAGCTCCCCAATCTTGCCTAACTGCCATAATACAGCTCCCCACCTACCTTACCTAGCGAACAAGACCTAGGACGGTACCTCTGATTCAAGGAATCATCTGTCCCAGCCCGGAGAGCTCTACCCCTCCAACCATCCGTCTTCAACCTCGAATACCCACTACCAACCCACCAAGATGAGCGCCGACGCAATCTCCGACTTCCTCGCAGAGCAGCGAGACGAAGCCCCCGAGGAGCTTCAACATCTCGTCTTGGAGTTTGAGAACTATTGGGAGCGCAAGCTCTGGCACCAGCTTACCGACGCCCTGAGCCAGTTCTTCAGCCACCCCGGCAGCAAACCCCAGCGTCTGGCCTTCTACAAGGTCTTCGTTCTCAAGTTTGCAGATAAGATCAATCAACTGAAGCTCGTTGACCTGGCACTGAAGGCCGCCACAGAGTGCAAGGGTGAGAGCGGCGGTCTTTGAAAGCTCTGACGCGCTTCCAATACTGACATATGCTGGCAGATGACGAGGAGCGACTCTCATTCCTCCAGACCGTCGCAAAGAAGGTCGACAACGAGAACTCACAAGACGCCCTGGTCTACGCTTCGGTCGCGGTTGCGAGAGTTAAGCTGAGCTTGGTGGATATGGACGGAGCTAGGAAGGACCTTGACTCTGCCGAGAGAATACTAGACGGCTTCGACTCGGTCGAGACGATCGTTCATGCGGCTTTCTACGATGCCAACGCCAACTACTACCAGGTAAGGAAACTGGCAGTCGGTGCGCATGTGAGCGTTTACTGACGCTTGGATTCAGCGCAAGATGGACTTTGCCGCGTATTACCGCAATGCCCTGCTCTACCTTGCCTGCATCGACATCAACTCCTTGACAGCGCAGGAACGCCACCGACGCGCACTCCATCTCAGCATCGCTGCCCTAGTGTCCGACACCATTTACAACTTTGGCGAACTCCTTCTGCACCCCATTCTCGACGCTCTCAAAGATACCCAGGATTCGTGGTTCCGCGACCTGTTATTCGCCTTTAACCGGGGCGATCTGCAAGGCTTCGAGGCACTGTCTGCTCGTATGCGGTCCAAGGACCTACTCAACGAGAATGCGGGGCATTTGCGCCAGAAGATCTACCTTGCTTCGCTGACCGAGGCTGTGTTCCGCCGTCCGCCTCACGACCGGGCCATGTCTTTCAGTGACATCGCCCAGGAGACCAAGGTTCGCCCCGACGAAATTGAGCATCTGATCATGAAGGCCTTGAGCTTGGGCTTGCTCCGGGGCAACATTGACCAGGTCGACGAAGTCGCTCACATTACCTGGGTTCAGCCCAAGGTGCTGGACATGAAGCAGATTGGCAATATGCGCCAGAGGCTGCTCGACTGGGATTCGAGCGTGAACCAACTCGGAAACTGGATCGAGACAGCCGGAGGCGATGTCTGGGCTGCCTGAAGGGCCCGAAGGGATAATGACAAAACAGCCCAATGAGAGAGGCCCCCCTTTGTACATCAATAGATTTAGAGAGGAAGAAAAGTCGGCCCCTGTTTCGGCCGAGATGATTCACGATATTCTACCCTGACTATCTGACCCGGTTTACGCGTTATGATTCTTGTGTGTCGCCAACAATTCACTGAGACAAAAAAAATTAAAAACATTGTACAAACAAGGCAGGAAGCAACGAGAGGTAAATGGGGCTGGGCATTGTAGGCCGAAAGCTGGTGGCCTGGATGGAGATGATGCATTCGCTGGTTTCCTACTATATACAAAAAGTGGCACTCTCGTTGCCAAGATCGAAGCACCGATGCCTGCGATCCAACCCGGTTTTGCTTCCAAAAACCGCCATTTGGTGAACGATGCAAGCTCCCGTTTCTCTCCAACGCCGATTAAATGCTGGCTTCGCGCCCTTGCTCCCCTTGCATCGTCAAAGACTGCCGAGTCTGTTGGTCCCACGGCAGATCCACGTCGACCATCATTCTCGGTCGAAAGATTCGCCTTCGTCGTGGGTGCCCCTACGAGAGAGCGCGTATGATATAGAAGAGGAGGTAAGGTTGGGCACTCAATACGTCCGAGTTGGCGGCCAACTCGACCTTGTGGTCGTTGAACTTGAACCACTAGAAGCAGAGTATCAGCACATAGTTTCCCAGCAGTATCGCGGACGGTACTAACCTGATCGCCCATTCGACAGTATGACACATAGTGACCTGGAGGAATATGGTCAGTGGCGTGGAACCGGGGGGGGGGGGGGGGGGGGGGGGGGGGGAAACNNGGGGGGGGGGGGGGGGGGGGGGGGGGGGGGGGGGGGGGGGGGGGGGGGGGGGACGCTGTGGAACACTTACCCGTGTCTAGCTCGCCGACATGAACAACAACACCCAAAAGATCATAGGTGCAGGATCTGCTCAGCTCAAACGAGTCTTTGGCCTCGGTTCCTCTGCCTCTGGTTGTATAGGGCAGCATATTGAGCTGCAATGGGAAGTTGACAACAGTGTCAATCTTTGAAGGCGCCCGGTCGTGTCTGCCTTGCTTATACTCAAATCGCTATTGGCATGTCAGTAATCCATTTCCTCGCCGCCGAACATCAGATCAGGCGTGTGTCTCTCACCTTGAACTGTATGGCAAGCACATTGGGCAAGCGTTTGATACTTGTGTTCCGCCTCGCTTGCTGCATCGAATTGCAGCTATTGCAACGGTATTCGCACTTGTCTGACTTGACGTACTCCTCGTCCAAGCATTCCTGGAGGGTGAGGGCCGGCGTCTTTTGGCCGCCCTTCTTCTTTTTATGTGCCAAGCTGTCCAGTCCTAAGCTAAGGTCCAGGAAAGACTGGACGCCGTTTGTAACTCCCCCACAGTTCTGGCACGTAGTTGAGCTTTGCAGCTTGCCATAGAACGTCTGGTGGATAATGCAGTTGCAGGTGTGTTCGCTGCCGGTTTCGGGCCTTCTACCGTCTCCATTGCGCTCATGCAGCTCCTCGGCTAAGAACTGGAAGAACTCATGAGCATCCTGCTCTTTCGTCGTAACTAGATTCTCAAACGCTTTCTTGTCGGAGATCCAGAATCCAGAGAGAATGCTGGCCGCAGTAAAGCCGTTGGTATTCTCTGCCGCGTAAAAGTCCTGAAACATGTCATCCATGGCACAGCTGAGGCAGTTCGAGTGGTTGCAATCATTGCTCTGATGCCCATCGCTGAGGTAGAAGTTGCGCAGCAGAGGGTTGTGGAGTAAGCTCTGCAATACGACGTTCTGGTAGCAGGTCGCACCAGCATTGTATATGCCGCGTAACCCACTAGCCTTGCACGAGGCAATGGTGGTGTTTGTCGAGATGTAAAGAGGGTTGTCCTTAAGGCTGTCTGAGAACATATCGTCATGTTTTCTCTTACGACCTTGTAAGAGTCGTTAGTTGCTTATGACGAAAAAGATTTTTTGGTTATTTGTATTGAAACTTGATTTGAGTGGAGGAGAGGGAGCATCGAACAAGGAAAATCAGCCCCAATCGAGGTTCCAACTTACTTGAGAAGGATCCTGTGCCCAGTTTGCGAGTACGCAATTCTTCCAGTGTTGGATCCCATACCAGGTCATCACAGATCTGACAGTAGAGAGAGCCACTGCGGGAGTCAACATCTGCGATACGGTGTCAGTAAAAGCTGGCCTACCCGTGGAAGACGTGGGCACATACAAAAGCGATGCTGTTTTTTAGTGCCATGCTTCAAGCGCTCGTCCTCTGTGACGATGGATGAGCACTGCAAACACAGGTAGTTAGATGTCAGAGATGTCATGGCTTGACCATCCGGGGTCTTGGTGGTTTGAGAAATGACAGGAGTCAGCTCAAATATGTTCCTGAGAATCATCTTGTAGTGGTGGATAGACTGGTTCATGACCTCCGGTGACTGTGTCAGCAGTCTCTGGATGTGTTCTGTCTTGGGTCAGCCTTGCTTCCGTCTGCCCGACACCATCTCTGCCATGAAGCACAGTTTCTGATGGGGAAGACGAACCACAGCCAAACACTGGTGTGCCAGGCACTGGTGACTTCACCTTGGCCGGTTTTGGTGACATGGGTGTAGAAGGTCGGGCAGCCATTGTGCCGTTAGGAAGCTGACCACCCTGCTCTGTATAATCTGGCTGAGTCCCTCCGGTATAATTGTAGCGACTCGGGTAATTCCTCTAGAGAATCGATAGTTGGAGATGTTGTGGCGGCAACGGCAGCAAGTAGAAGGCTATTCAGGATGACAGTGCCAGTGCGGTATTGATAGATAAGGTGGTATGGAGACGGACGTTGGCAGCTAGCGTTCTCGGGCCAAACAGCTGCAGCAAGGTCAGCTTATGCGTTGATCAATTGAAATAGGGACCAAGACGTTGGGCAGAAGCCTCACATGAGCAGGAGCCTTGATGAGAGGTGGAACTCCCCAAGTTAACTTCAGGGCGACGAGGCCAGTGTTGAAGAAGCACGAACTGGTAAAGTGGCGCCAAAGGCCAATCGGCACACCACGAACGATCGCCGTATAATTTGTATGGCGTGTCGCAGCTTTCAAGCGCGTAGTCGAGAGGCATAAGCAAAAAGACACAGACGTGAAGAAGCGGCGTCAGTCGGCATGCGTCGCAAAGGACTCAGGTTGTAGATCGTCAGAGAAAGAACAATTTAGGGAATTCGGACGATCCCTGGATGATGGGAAATGTTGGAGCTGGCGCCGGCGCGTGCACAGACGACTTAGCAGCAATACGCATAAGCGTTCGTCGAGGTGGCCGAGAAGTAGCAACCTCGATTGGAATTACATCTTATCGGCCCTCAATAGGAGAACAGTTCCTTATCGATAAGCCGTTCTGGCCCCGCCACTCCCCCGAAGGCCGACCGACTTACGGAGTACATACTGATTCCACAGCACTGAGAGGACCCGACGCGTTTGGGGACTTTTTAGCGGGCCCAGACCGGGATGAGCCCCTTCCCAGAAGAGGTATGCAGGCAAGGCACAGTAGGTACGGAGAGACTTGACCGACTTGCTCACGGCACCACCTTACCTAAGAACATAGACCTCGGTCCATTGAATATAACCCCTCGATTGCGTCTTCTGCTCCTACGTCCAATACGCACGGAATAGTCAGGCAATCAGCAATCCGATCACAGATTACGCCTTTTAAACCACCCACCCCTGGAAGAAGATGCCATGCGGGGACGGCTTCGAATCATTACAACTTGCCAATTCCAGGCTGGTCCGTGACTAAGAAGACGACCGCACTCACCCCCATTCATCAAGTATAGACATCACTACTCAGCCAACCGCCCATCCATCTCCATAATGACCGCCCAGCTCGTCGCGTTGCCCGAGGTTGAGCGCCTCAGCCCAGTCTGCGTTCGTATTTTGGGTGGCAACCCCGGCAAATTCACTCTGCAAGGCACCAACACTTATGTCCTTGGTCGGGGCAGCCGTCGCATCCTAATCGACACTGGCGAGGGCGCCGCCTCGTGGATTGCGGCCGTTAGGTCTACTCTGGAGCAAGAGAACGCCACCATTGAGACGGTTCTAATCACGCACTGGCACAAGGACCATGTGGGCGGTATTGAGCACTTGCTGGAGCTGTCCCCGGACTCTCGCATCTTCAAGAACCAACCTGAGGAAGGGCAGTCAAACATTGAGGACGGTCAAAAGTTCGAGGTTGACGGCGTGAGCCTCAGGGCCGTCTTCACGCCAGGTCACACTGTGGACCACATGGCCTTCGTACTGGAGGAAGAGGACGCAATGTTCACCGCCGATAACGTGCTCGGGCAGGGGACAGCCGTATTCGAGGATTTGAGCACCTACCTCAATAGCCTCGAGAAGATGAGGCACTTGTTCAAGGGCAGGGCTTACCCCGGCCACGGACCAGTCGTTGATGACGGCCCTGCAAAGATACTCGAGTATATCCATCATCGGAAAACCAGAGAGGAGCAGGTCGTTCGAACTTTGCGGACGAAGCGCGTAGCTGACGACGCCGAGGGTCCGTTAGATGCCTGGACTGCAATGGAACTCGTCAAGGTCATATACCACGATGTTCCCGAAGCTCTGCACATCCCGGCATGCGGCGGTGTCCTGCAGATCCTCAGCAAACTTGAAGGGGAAGACAGAGTGTCCCAAAGCAAGGACAGATGGACGCTGAAGGACCGCTCTTCACTGTAGTCTTTAGCCGACACATGCGGCAATCGAGCTCAGCTTGCAAATAACGAGAAGTCCATCGACGCGGAATAAAGTGTGGAGGAAACTACGAGTGAGGCTGGATCGCGGCGACGGAGAAACCGTGCATTCTCGCAGCGGACATGACACATAGGACAAACGCGGCAGCGGACGAGAAAATATATGGCATAATACGATGCTGCAGGAGTTTAGTAGGTGCCACTATTTGCGGGTGATTTGAATCCCACCATCTTATCACATGAGGTGCGGCCTTCCGTTGTCGACCGACTTGATGGGGTTGGAAATGGATGCGTCGTTTTCGGCTTTCGGAAGAGCCGAAAGAGCCGATTTGCCACGGCCAACGGAGCGGAATCGCGCGGCAGGCGAGGGTAACAGCAGGGTGCTGGTTTATCTTCGGACTGCGTGTACTAACAGTAGGATGAACAGGTGCCACGAAGCTGGTCGAGAATACCATGACATATCCACGCAAGCATCACTGTCACAAGTTGCGTCATTCCACCAATGTTGCAAGTCTGGCTAAGTTGTGCTTTAATCTGCCCTTTGGTGGGAAGTGGTAACTTGTCAACCCGTGGGCCATAGCTATTAGTCATACGCCAAACCACCCGAAACTGGTATAGCTGCGTGGCTTCGTGACCAACCAGGGATCCTGGTAAACCCACATCACTTATAAATCATAAATTACGCTACACTAGGCTAGAGTATTAGTTTAACTAATATACTTATTATACCTAAATAAATTCTACCTACTAGAGGTAGTTAGAAGTTAATAGTTATAAATTTAGTTACTAAAAAGAAATTAACTATTTTAATCTAATATTTTAAGATTTAGAAGATAATAATTAGATTAAATAACTAACTCTACTCTTAACTTATAGAAAGTTAAAATTAACCTTAAAACTACTATTAATATTTTAAATAATATTATCTATATAATAAATAGATATTTTCAGTTAGAAATTATATTATTAAACTCTTCTTAATTAATATTATAAAAAAATACTAATAGTAACTTATTTAGATTAATATTTAATAATTTACTTAATTTAGAGGCTAACTTTATAGTTTATAACTCTATATTAGACTTTATAATATTAAACTACTAAAAAGGTAAAAATTAAGCTAAAATCTAATTTTTAGAAATATTAATTATTATAACTATTATAATTCTATAGATAAATATTATATATTAAGTAATTTAGAAGAAACTTTTAAATATAAAATATTACTAAGAATTATAATTAAAAATTATTAACTTTTAAGGAAGAGATATATTTAGATTATATTTAAAGTTAAGAAAATTATTAACTAAAAAAATATTATAGGTAGACTTTAAATTCTAATTTCTAAAAGTAGTAGCTAACTATCTTTTATATAGATAAGTAAATAGCTAAACTACTTAATTATATAGTTTTATCTTATTATCTATCTAGGAGATTCTAATAATAATAAGGATTTTAGAGTTTTTAGAGAGTTTAGGAGAGAGAAGGAAATATTAAGAGTAATAAGAAAAAGTAGGAGAAACTTAAGAAATATTAATAGCTAATACTAAAAAGTTTAGAAAGTATATAATAATAGGAATTAAAATTATTTAGAAGTTATTAGTAATATTAGAATAGATCTTACTATTAGAACCTAGAGACTATATTTAAATTATAATTAGTTTAACTTATTTAATATTCTTAAGAGATATATTACTATAAATAGAATCTAGAGGTAAGTTAATTTAGAATAGTCTAAGATTTATAATAAGCTATTTTTAGTATTTCCTATAGATTATAATATTTTAGATTATATTTACTATATAATAGTAGTGAAAAATAAATATTACTAGAATATAAAGAAGTAGGAATATAAGGAGAATAAATTATAGAATATTTTTATATAGATTAACTTAATAGTTAAAGAAATTTACTTTTAGTAAATAATAAAGATAGAGAAACTTTAAGAAATTATTAAAATACTAAGAGGTATCCTTAAACTAGATAACTATATAAGATAATAATATCTTAGAGATTAATATTAGAAATATATAAAAGTAATTTTAAGATAGTATTTTATAGAATAACTAATTATATACTAAAATCTACTAAATAAAGTAATTATAATATCTCTACTAAAGTTAAATAGTTTAATATAAATTTATCAGTTTCCTAAAATAGTTAGTGAAATCTCATCTAAATACTACTTAGTACTTTTATATTATTTTATAGAGAAGTAAGAAGATAAGGTAAATAAAGAAGTAAGTAAAGAATTAATTAATAAGTTTAGATAATAAGTTAGAATATTCTATCCTAACTAGTTAGTAATTATTACTATAAAGAAGGAGAAAATTTTTATAATATAATAAGGAAAAGATAAAAAGAAAGCTAAAAGAAATAAAAATAATATCTCTAAAAATAATAATAATTTTAATAATAATAATAATAAGTATTTTAAATATAAGAAGCTAAAATATAATATTAATAGTTACTAAATACTGAATCTAGCTTTCTAACTAACCTAATTTACTATAGACTATCTATTAATTAAGAAAAATATAGAGGAAGCTGAGAAGTAGTTAAAAGTTAATTTAGTATTTAAAAAGAAGCTTAAAAATACTTAGATAACTTTAATAATAATAATTACTTTAAGGGTAAATAACTTATAGAATTAGTAATTAAAACTAAATAATAGTAAAAAATAATAACTTTTAAAATAGTTTTATTTTATAGAGATTTCAGATAGAGAGAAGTTAGATTATACCTCTTTATTTACTTAGCGAGAAATTAAGATATTAAGTTATATTAATTATACTGAGGTTTTAGATAATATTATTATAGACTTAGGAACGTTATTTTATATCTATAATAACTTAGAGTAAATAAGAAATATTAACTTTATAAAAACTATAAAGTTTATAATAAGAGGAGAGTTCTATATTATTAGGCTACAGTAGAGAGGGGGGGCACCAGGGGCCTATCGGGTCCCCCGTAAGAGAACACCGGCGCCCGGAATAATAGTTATTCTGGGCGGCGAGGCTTAAATACTAGTGTGGAGCAGCAGCTAAGTGAGGGGAAAGATAAGTTTAAATAGTTATATAATATAATACCTACCTATTTAGAGATCCTATTACTTAGTATAAACCCAGCCTAATATATTTAAACTTTTACTTACTTTTAGATATACTAACTAGTGGGATTATAATAATATTATATATATAAATTACTTAAATATAATATATTATTAATAGTTTGGGAGAGTTAAGTATAGATAGAGAACTAACTTCTATAGTAACTAATAGTAGTATTAATAACCCTAGGGAGTAGTAGCCTCCTCAGAATAATAATAATCTTTCTGAAGTAGAACTTAATTAATTAATTAAAAAAGAAATAATAAAATTAAGAAAGAAATAGAAATTAGAGAAGCTAATAACTTTAAAAAAAAGAGAAGATATAGAGGAGGAGATTACTAGGGGTTTTACTATTTCTATTTAGAAACCTAAAACGTAGAGAGGAAACCTCTTAGTGAAATAGCTTACTTCTATTTATTATAAGGAAGGTAGTTAGTCTAACTTTAATAACTTCCTATTTAAACTTAGAAGATAGTTTACTATAGTGGAAGATAATTTTATAATAGATAAAGATAAGGTTTAGTATATAGGTTTATATCTTAAAAGTATTACTTCTTACTGCTAGATTAAGTAGGTTTCTATTATATATAGTAATAATATTAAGTAGGTTACCTAATTAGCTATAGAGGAGTAGCTTAAATTAAGTATAGATAATATTAATACTAAGGTTATTATTATATCTATCTAGTTAGATATTATATAGTAGAGAGTTAGCTAAATCTATTAGTAGTTTATTAATATTTATAAGGTTATTAAAACTAAATATTAAGATATTCAGCTAGAGAGACTCTATATTATTAATATTATTAACTACTTACTATTAAAACTAAAGAGAGTAATTATAATTAGAAGTTTCTTAGTAACTTACTAGAAACTAAACTATATTACTAAATAGATAGAAATTATTAAATAATCTATAAGTAAGTTAATTCTAGTGGATCCTACTTATAAGATACTAAAATAGAGAAGCTATAAACTATTAGTAATATTAATAATAATCCCTACTAGAGAGACAAGCAGTAAGAATTAGTCTAGAGAGTAATCTATTATTATAGTTATATCACTTAAGATTAAGTAAGAAAATACCCTATAGGCTAGAATTATAGCCCCCAGGGGGCCTCTAAAATACTATAACTATAGTAAGATAAGCTATATATCTTACTAGTATAAAGAAGATATATACTATATATATAAAGAACCTAAATATACAGGAAAACTCTATCACTTAGTAGTAACTAGAATTAACAGTATTTAAATTCTATAGGATCTAGAATTCTACTAACATTTTAAGGCTGAAATATTAATCTATATAAAGAAGAGTTAGAGGAAGGAGAAAGTATTTATTAATCCAGAAGCTAATCAGAATATCCTAAGTAAGAATATATTATATAATACTAAATCTATAGAAATTAGTAGAAAGCTAGAGATATTAAGTCTCTAGGGGGAAATAGTATCTAAATATAGAATATATACTATAGTTATAAAGATTATAGATAACTTCAGTATAATAAGGATAAAATCTTATATATTCTAAGTAAGTAAAACTAGTGAATATAATATTATCCTTAAGATCCCCTAGAGTAGAAAGGTAAAATTAAACCTAGAGTGGAGGACTTTAGACTAAACCTATCTTTTAGCTATTAGTAATATCAAGCTGATATATAAAGCTAAGGTAATTAACAAAACTAAAAAGTAATCTAAATATATATTAGTAATTTCAGCTTTATTAGTATTAATAGAGGGGGAGTAGCAGACTATATAATAGTAACCTAGGGGAAATATAAATAAGGAGAAAAATAGAAATACTTAATTACTATTAGAATACTAAAAGTAAGTCTATATTTTTAATATAAAGAAAGTAGGTATATTAGCAGAAAAGAGTATTTATATATATATAATAAAGTTAGAGGAAAGTAAGAAGCTCCTATAAGATTCTATTTACCCTCTTACAGAGAAAGAACTAGAGAAATTATAATAATATTTAATATTAATATTAGAAAAAAGATAGATTAGAATATTTTAGAGCCTAGTGGGAATACTAATTTTATTTATCCTAAAGAAAGGGGGTAAGTTAAAGCTATATATAGATTATAAAGAGCTTAATAATATTACTATTGAGAACTAAATACTTCTACCTCTTATTAGTGAGATCTTAGACTAGTTAGGGAAAGCTTTATAGTTTACTAAGCTGGATCTGAAAGATATATACTACTAGATATATATATAGGAGGGAGATAAATAGAAGATAGTATTCAGAATATAGTATAGATATTTTAAATATTAAGTTATATTATTTAAATTTATTAATATTCTAATAACCTTCTAGATAAATATTAATAATATCCTAATAGGTTTTATAGATATTATCTATATTATTTACCTAGATAATATCCTAATTTTTATAAAGATAAAAGAGGAATATATAGAAGTAGTAAAAGAGGTATTTAGCTAATTATCCACTATAAAGCTTTATATTAATCCAGAGAAGTGTAAATTTTATATATAGACTATTAAATTTCTAGGTTTTATAGTTTCTCCTAATAATATTACTATAGAGGAGGAGAGAATAGTAACTATTAAGGAATAATTAGTATCTATTAATATTAGAGAAATCTAAGTTTTCTTAGGATTTATAAGATTCTATAGGAGATTTATTTAGAACTATTTTATAGTAAATACTAAACTTACTAATTAACTAACTAAATAGGTAAAAAGGGAAAATATAATAACTTCTAGAGTAATAGAGACTTTTAAGAACCTAAGAGAAAAATTTACTAAAGCTTCTATTCTATATTATTTTAATTTAATCCTACTAATCTAAATAGAGATAGATACTTTAAATTTTACTATAGAAGTAGTAGTAATCTAGCTAGAGGAGGGTAAGTAGTAACTATTAGTATATTTCTTATAGAAATTGAGGGAAGTAGAGTTAAGATATAAGATACTAGAGGCGAAACTACTAACTATCTACAAAATAGTATTTATATAGAAATATTACTTCTTATACTCTTAATATAAAATTACTTTTATTACTAACTACTTAAGTTATTAATATTTAACTGTAAAGCTCCAGCTTAATAGTAGATAAGTAAGATTCTTATAAGATATATTATTATTTAATTATATTATTAACTATTAGCTGGAAAAGTAAAATCTAGCTAATAGTTTTTTTAGATAATCTAACTACTAACTAATAGAGAGAGAGATTTAGAATACTAAAATAGCTTTCCTTAAAGACTTCCTAAGTTAGTTTCTAGACTGAATAATAGTAATATCCCTCTAAAATTAAGAACTTTAAATAAATTCTAAGGATCTTATCCTAGAGAGACTAGAAGGAATATTAAAAAAGGAAATTAGAAAAATATAAAAGAAAATTACTATAAGAAGAGGAGAGAAGTTATAATTAAGAAGTAGTAAATAGTCTCTTAATAATAAGAAAGGAGTAAGATTTTAAGGTAAACTAGTTATTCTAGATAGTTATTAGCTTTAGGTTAATCTACTAATAGTTTTTTATAATAAACTTCTAGGAGGGTATCTAGAGGTTACTAAGATATTTAAAAAGTTAGGCTAGATATACTAATAGAAGTTAATAAGAAAGATTATTATAGAATATATATTCTAGTATATAATATAATAAAGATTAAAATCTAGATATTACCTCCTATATAGTATACTAATATCTCTATTAATATCTAATAGCCTATAGTAATATATTAATATAGATTTTATTACTAAATTATCTAAATTAATAAAGTTTTTAGGGAAAAACTATAATAGTATTTTAGTAGTTATTAACTAATTTATTAAATATACTCTCTACTTACTAACTAGAGAGTTCTTCATAATAAATAAACTAGTAGTTTTACTAGTAAATAATATTCTCCTAAAGTATAAAATCTCTCAGACTATTATATTAGATTGAGAATTACTATTTATAAGTAGATTTTAGATACTTATTATTTACCTACTAGCTATTAAGTAGAAACTAAATATAATATATTATCTCCAAATAGATAGTTAAATAAAGTATTGAAATTAGAATATAGAATATTTCCTGAGAGTAATAATTAATTTTAATTAGGATAATTAAGTAAAATAGTTATTTATAGCTAAGTTTATCTATAATATTTTTATTTATAATACTACTAGAGTGATATTAGTAGATATCTTAATAAGCTATTTACTAATAGGATTTTATAATAATATCCTAGAGGGAATTAAACTTAAAGTTATCTTAATAGTAGAGAAGAAAGTAAAATATTTTTAGTTATATTATAGGTAGCTTAAAATCCTACTAGAGGAGGTAAATGAAAAATATATAAAATAATATAATAAGAGAAGAAAATAGTTAGACTTTAAGGTTAGTAATTATATATTAGTATCTATTAAGAATATTAAGTAAAAGTAACTAGCTAAGAAGTTATCTAATAAATATTTACAATTATTTAGAATAATATAGGTAGTTAATAGGGGATGAATATTTAAACTTAATCTTAAAAAAAGATATTAGATTTATAATATTTTCTCTCTATCCTAGTTAGAAAAATATAGAGGAGAATTATTAAAGCTTCAGGTGGTTCCTATTAAAACTCTAGAAGATAATATATATAAAGTTAACTATATTATAGATTATAAAGAGCCTTAAAGGAATTAATAATATTTAGTTAAGTAGAAAGAATATAAAGTAGAAGAAAACTTATAAGAATCTTAATATTATATCTTAAAAGAGTTAAGATCTAAATATAAAGTAGGTATTTAGAGTATTACTAATAAATTATAAGAGAAGTAGTAAAGTTAAGTTATTAGTAAAATAAGCTAGAAAGTTTATATTAAATCTAAAAGCTAGAGAGAAATAAAATAAGTCTGAAAATAGTAACTAAATTCTAAAGGGAATATAAATATAGAATATTAGGGGGGAAGTAGAGGGGAACTAGATTAAGTAACTTTATCATTATTATTATTTTTACTAGTATTATTATTATTATTATTACTTTTTTTATTAAAATTCTTAAGGGAGAGTAAATAAGAATTAAGATTATTAGTATATTATAATAAGAATATTAAGAGAGAGAAAGTTACTAGAGGGGTACTGAGGGAGGAAAAAGATATTAATAATATAAGAATAAGTTAGAAATTACTCTAAAAAAGTAGTCTAGAGGCTTATAAGAGTAGTAATTTAAATTTTAATAATATAAATTTATATTTCTTACGTTAAGTGAAGAATAGTAGTAATCTGGAAACTTCACTTTAAAAAGTAGTTTTATTATAAAATAGTAGAGATTATAATTTTAGTAGTTATAATTTAGTGTTTATAAGTTAGCTATTTAGCCTCCTTATTCTTAGTTTTATACTTAATATTAGATTTATTAGTATAGGAAGTTTTAACCTAGAGGGTTTTCTTAGCTGTAGTCTATATTTTAGTAAGTTTCTCCTATAAAACTAGTTAGTAGGGAAGTATTAAGAGTTAGAAATATAAAAAATTATCTTAGCTTTATAAGTAGTAGTAAGGAGGTTAGATTCTAATAAAAAATTATTAAAAAAATAGTAGAAGATTAGGATAAAGAAGGTAATAATATAAGTAGCTTAGGAAATATTAGAAAGAAATTCTTAGCTATAAGAGTAACTTATAAGAGAGAAGATAGGAGTATATTAGAATATACTTCTTACTATATATAGTAATATAATGAGAATATTTATTACTAATATTTAAGATAGTTAGAATAATAAGAATAAGGAAACTATAGAGATTTACTAGTAATCTTATAGTAGAGGTAGAATATTAAGATAAAGTTTTAGGGATTTTAGTTAGCTAAAAGATAGAAGTAGTAGTAGTAGGGGATAGAATATATAAGATTAAAGTTATTATTATTATTAAAGTTGTTAGTAGGTAGTTACTTATAAGTAATATAAGAAAATTTAGTTACTTCTTTTTTTAGAGTAAAAAGAGGAGGTAGAAGTAGAATATTAGTAGTAGTATGGATAAATATTATATTATTATTATTATTATTAGTATTCTGAAAATAAGATTATTAATAAAAGAAAATAGTAGTTATATCTATAAGGTTAAGAAATTAAATAATAAAAATAATTTTTATTTAGTTATAAGTAGTTAAAAGTTTTATTAAGGTAGAAAATAATATAATTTAATAATAAAAAAATTACTTAGAGGTTATTAGGGGAGGATAATAAAAATAATATAGAGAATAATATAATTTTCTAAAGCTGAAAGAATTATAAAGTAAATAATATCTAAATCTAAATACTAAAAATAGTATCTTATAAAATAGGAAGAAATAAGAAACTTATTAGTAGTTATTAGAAGATATTTAAAAGAATATCTCTAAAAAGAAGAGAGATTATAAATATAGTAAATATAAAATTCTTATAACTAGAAGTAAGAAAGAAGTTTTTTTAATATTTTTATAACTAAGGAAGATAGATTATCCTAGGGGGGATATTAAGTTAACTAAAATATAGTTATAATTAGAATATATCTTAAGAGGCTAATATTAGCTAGAATTTAATATTAGGAGGCTGAGATATAAAATCTGAAATAAACTTCTAGATTCTAACTAATAAGAGATATTAGAGGGGGAGTAGAATATTACTTCTTTATATTAAATTTTAGTAGTTAGATTCTAAAGATAGAATCTCTCAGAGGGGGGATTATATTAAGCTATAGTAGAGAGGGGGAATATTAGGAGTTTATTAGGTTCCCTATAAGAGAATACTAACATTCAGAATAATAGTTATTTTAGGTGGCGAAGCTTAAATACTAGTGTAGAGTAGCAGCTAAGTGAGGAGAAAGATAAGTTCGAATAGTTATATAGCGTAATATCTACCTATTCAGAGATCTTATTACTTAGTATAAACCCAGCCTGATATATATTACCTAAAGTAGAGGAATAATATTCATTTAACTAAACTATAGAGGCTAAAGGAAAAAGAATATTAAGTTCTAAGATATTTAGTATATTAAGGACTATCTAATTAACTTATTTAGTATATAATTATTTCAGTAGATTAGTCTCTTTTTTAATTTCTATTTAATTTCTCTTAAAAATTAGTAGTAAGAAATACTCTATAAAATATTTTATATCTATAATTAGTATATACTAAAGTATTATAGTAATATAAATTAACTTAGGAGGAAAGAGATAATAAGTTATATTTATGAAGTAAACTATATTATATAAGATATTTAAGAGCTTTCTAAAGTAACTACTAAACTATAATATTAAAAACTAAATTACTTAGAGTCTAAATAATTAGAGAAGTATTTTTATATAGTAAAAGAAATTAAGATTAAGAATATTATAATAATAGCTTACAAAATATATATAACTAGTAAGGTAAAAAGGATTATCTCTTATTAAAAGTCTAACTATAAGTTAAAAATAATTAGAAATTACTTAAATCTTAATATCTTTATATTCAGTAAGTTATATAATAGAGAGAAGTATACTCTTATTATTTAAAATAAGTTTAGTAAATATATATTTATCTACTAAATAAGATAATAAAGAGAGATATATAATATAGTTACTAATATAATAATATTTCTAGAGAAATAATATAATTTTAATGTTAAGATTTTTAGGTTAGATTAGGAAATAATATTTTAGAATATATAGAATCTATAGGTAATAACTAGAGGATATTTTATAGAATATTTAGCTACTTATATTTAAATATAAAACCTTAGTAAAAAAGTAGGAGAGATTCTTATAAAAATCTTATAAATATTATATTTTTAATTATAATTTCTAGAGAAAGTAATATTAGAACTCCTAAAGGTAGTAGTTATTTATATTAATAGGTTTCTAAAAAGATTATTAGAATAAGAGTTTCCTAAAAACCTCTAGAAGTAATATCTTAATAGTTTTAAGGATAGAATTTATAAATATTTAGATAAGTTAGAAATCTCTCAGTTTAAAGTATATAGATAATAAGTTTACCTATTAATATAAGAATACTAATAGGAAGTAAGTAAGTTAGATAAAATACTCCTATAAACTTATATAGAATATCTTTATAATTATAATAATATTAATATTTACTATATATAGATTTTAATATTAAATAAAATCTTATACATAAGGAATATAACTTTTAATAAGATAATATTTTATAATTTATTAAAAGAAGATATAAGTTTCCTCTATTACTAGAAGCTTAAGATCTAATTTAGTATCCTTAAGATCTTTATTCCTAACTCTATTAAGAAGCTACTAATATTAGAAGTAGAGATCTAGAATTAAGAGATTTTTAATAAAGCTAAAAAAGCTTTATAAATAATAGCTATAAACTTAAAAGAGAAAGAATTAATAAATTAGTAAGTAGATTATCTATTTATACTAACTTTATTATTATTATTAGTAAATAAAAGTAAAGATAATAATCTATTTAGAGGAGAGTTACTAGATAACTGGGGATATTCTACTAATAAAAATAATATTAACTATAACTATATTCTTAAAGGAATAGAGAATTATATTTAAGAAATATAGAATATTCTGAGAGAAGATATTTAAGAGATAATTATAGTTTTAATAGTTACTAGAGATTCTCTGAAAGAAAAGAGTTAGCTAAAGGATAGTAGGAATAATAATATCTACTCTCGAGAGATATCTATTAGGTAGAAGAATAATTAACTACTAGGAGTAACTTAATCCTTAAAGAGAATAAGGAAGAAGATAATTTAGTTATTATTTTATTAAGCTACTAATATATATAGTAAAGTAGATAAACTTAATATTAATATAATAATATATAGTCTGGGAAAGATCTATTACTGAGACTTCCTATTACTACTAAAAATATATGTTAAAACTTAAGAATATTTATATTAAAATTACTAGTTAGCTATAATTGTCGGTTACGCTATACTATAGGGCATGCAGTAACCATACGCACTGCCACGTACGTAGCAGCATGCCCTCTATAGCCTACTGGCCACGGGTGCCTAGCACCCGGCGCCAGCTGTAGCCTAGCGGCGTGGCAATTAGTAAGTAATTACTATGCTGTAGATCTAGAGCCTTACGTGGCGCCGCACGCCACGTAACATAATAATAATAATAATAAATACCAGAATACCAGTTTACACCTATATAACGAGATTATATATAGCGTGCAATTACCCTGACGATTAAACTAATACTAATTAGTAGTTAATATAACTATTATACTACTATACTACAGATCAGTAAAACCTACTATATCGGAAGAAGTAATCGTGAAACCCTACGCCTGAGGTCTATATAAGGTGAAAGATCGCGAGACTATTACTTAGATACTTTAGATTCTTCCTACTCTAGGATCTTACTAGAAGCCTCTAAACTGTATACTAACCTCTTATAGATTACTATTATTAAGATATTAATAACTATATTTAACCTTAATATTAAAATAAAGTAACTTCCTAATAATACCTACTAAGAAGCTAATAATTATAATTACTTTTATTACTTAT
The DNA here is from genome assembly GCA_001693025.2 of Colletotrichum lindemuthianum. Classification (NCBI taxonomy): domain Eukaryota; kingdom Fungi; phylum Ascomycota; class Sordariomycetes; order Glomerellales; family Glomerellaceae; genus Colletotrichum; species Colletotrichum lindemuthianum. The sequence goes on along the minus strand of MASP02000427.1, from coordinate 6,851 downwards.
AGGAATATATTTAACTAATATAATAATCCTCTTTAAGTTATTACTAGACTTTTTGATACTAGAGATTTATAGTATCTCTAGTTTCAACTTCTTAAGAAACTTATATAGCCTCTTGAAAACTTTTCTCCTACTCCTCTCTATATAAATCTAGTAATATTAATAATCCTCCTTTACTTTATATCTTTTTTACCTTTATAATAGCGTCTAAATTAACTTTTATAGGTAAGATATTTACTTTAGGTAGTTTTACATCTATAATAATAATACTATTAGGTATCTCTATACTTATAAGGTTCTACTAATATCTTAATTTAGTATTTTTTAGCTGAACTCTTAATATTAACTATAAGATTATTATAGAGGAGGATTCTATAAAGGTTTCTATTTATTTAGTATATTAAATAGTTCTCTATATCTATATAGGATTTTATAACTTATAATTTTTTTAGATATTTAATAGCGACTTTAAGGACTAGCTTATAGTAACTTAGTAGCTTATTATTATCTCTATAACTTAATATTTTAGGGATTACTTTATAGCTTATAATATTAAAGTTAATAAGGATAGCGATTAAATCTTTATAGTAATATACTAACTAATTTAGTAAGAGGAGTTTATCTTATAGATTCTTAATAAGATTAATAATATACTGAAATATTATATTATCTTTATAAGTAACCTTAAGAAGTATCTTAAGTAGGTTAATAACTTTTTTATAGAGGAGTTAAACTTTATTCTACCCCTCTATAATATTTAACTAAAAGTTAAAAATATTATATTAGTAATATTCCTACTATAAGTAGTTAAAGAGAGATACTTACTACTAAACTAACTAGCTTATATATATATAGCCTCAGGCGAGAGACTTCTATTATAACTAATAGTCTTACTAGCTCCCTATTTAACTATCTTGGAGCCTCTCTAATAGTAAGAAGACTACTAAGATTCCAGCTGAAACTAATCTAGATATTAAGAATATTCTCCACATACTGCTATTACTACCCTATTTAATAATATATTTGCTAAATATACTATAGACTTTATAAAGTTATATAATAAGAGTATAAAGTATAGTGGAAGCCTCTATAATATCTTTAAGTTAAAAATCTATATTTTTTATAATTACTACTTTAAGCTTAATATCCTATAATATATATAGGTAGAGCTATTTTCAATTATATTTAAGGATAATACTCTTAAGTTTTACTTTAACTATTTAAGTAACTTAAATATTAACCTTATGTTTAACTAAATAATCTAGTAAGTTAAGAACTACTTTAAGAATAATAAGAATTAATAGCTTTACCTCTCTAACTAGTAGAATACTACTTTTTGAAATGTTATTACTGAAAATTCTGATAAAAGTAAAAAGGAGGCTCTTAAGCTTCTAATCTCGAAGTTTATATATATCTAAAAAGCTTTCTCTGTAAAGATCTGAATAGATAATATCCTCTGCCTCTAGCTTATAAGTATATACTATAGTATACTAGAGTGTTAGTTAGCTTTCTTTAGCTTTATAGTAACCTCCTAAAGTCTCTATAACTAGTTGAGATCTACTGTAAGTAATATCTTATTAATCTAAAAAGTATAATATATATAAAATAATAGAGATAATTACTAGAAGGTAGCTAGAGACTAATTTTAGACTGACTGTATATATAACTTACCTTAAGGTAACTCTTGAGACTGTAACTATACTTCTATATATATATAGCTTTATGCTCCAGGTAGTTATTACTTACTTCTGATATTTATATATAGCTATATTAATCAAAAATACTATATATATAGTAAATTTAGTTATTAGTCTATAAGGTATACTCTCGAGGAGAGGTATATCTTATTTAATAGGTATAAGTTAACTACTAACTTTAAGGTATATTCTATAGTAGTATACTAAGTTTTCCTTATAAGTTATAAAGATATTAATAGCCTTAATAATAATAATCTTAAGATTGTATTAGAGGTTAATACTAATAAAGATATTATTATGTAGTATTAGATAGATATTAACTTTAAGGAGAGCTATTCTGTAGGATCTACCTTAGAGATATTTTTTATATTATTTTATAGTAAGAAGTTTATTACTCTAAATTGAGGTAAAATTATAAGAATCCTCTAAGATTAAATAATAATCTATATTCTTACTAAAAGTATCACTACTAGTAGTAAACTTACAGATAATACTATCACTCCTAATATTTTTGTGTATGTTTTTATATTTGAAGGCTGCTATTTGAATATTATATTTTAAGGTATTTTACCTAATTTAAATGCTGCTAGCTTCTTAACTGTGGGATACTCCTAGTTTACTATATTAAAGTAGTTAGTTATTCCCTCTATTATCCTTATATCTCTATAAGGTAAACTAATTATAATATACTTTAGAGGAGCTACCTCTATTATAATACTTAGAATAATTAATATACTTATACTACTTAGTGTTATTATATTTTATATAGTCTTATATAATATATTTTTCCTACTCTATCTTACAAATATAGATTACCTTAGTATTATATTTAATAATATTTATAATAAATTTTACTAAAGTAAAAAGATTATACCTATTATTTAAAAATAGGGATATCTATAGATACTTCTTAATAAGGAGAGAATAATTACCTCTATATATTTTATAGAGATAGAAATATAAAGACTCTACTGTTATTTTAGATATTTAGCTATAGTATATTTCTATAATATCCTCACTAAAGTGGGATATTCAGTTAAATAGTATACTTTTAAGGCTCTTGAGAGGTATTACTACTACTACTAAATATATAGTATAGCTTCCTTACAATTTTATTTTACTATCTAAAATAATATTAACTTTAATTTTAAGATTATTATTAATATTATTTATATTAATAACTATAATATATTTTATATTATTAACGTTACTATAGTATTTAATACTGCTTAATTTCTACCTAACTTATTAGCGAAAATAATATAGGAGGCTCTTAAAGTATATTAGATTAATATATACTAAAGCCCTCCTAACTATATTACTACTAACGTAAATATAATTTTTTAATCTAAAAACTTTAGATTAGAAGTAAAAACTATAAAATTAATAGTTTATATTATACTTATTAAGATATATAATAATATTAGTAAAATAAAGTATTATTATATATTTCTTTATTATATATATAAGATTTACTATATAGAATTTCCTACTATTACTTAAGAGGTATCCCTTTAGGTAGTATATAAAGTAATTAATAATACTACTAGCTTAAATAACTTTATATTTACGCTACTTATCTTTGGAGTATACTTATACCTCACGGAAGATTCAGCTCCCTCTCTGGATGTTGCTGCCTAGGTCTAAGCTGTATATAAAGCTATAGAGGAGGTCTACTATAAGTATGCTAAGTGTATTATTAATATTATTTTAGTAATATATAATAGTTTTGATACTTCTTGCGTGACGACCTTTCTGCTTTAGACTCTTATATATATATAGTAAGAGAAAAAAGACTAGTAAGGACTATACTCTCTCGTTACTACCTATAGTAAAATTTATATTCTTAAGTTTCCTTATAGTTTTTAAGAGTTTTAATTAATAGCTATAAAATAGTATTTTAAAGATAATAAATAAGAAATTAATAATAATATAGCTAAAGCTATAATTTTATAAAAGTTAGTATTTATAGTTTTATATATTAATCCTCAGTTAGGCTAAGAATCTTTAAGTAACCTAATAGTAAATAGAGGTTTATAATCTTATATAGCCGCTCTAATTTCGTCTGCAACTATCTCTGAGGCTCTAAATATATAGTTAATACCTCACACTATCTCTACTTTAAGAGATAATAATATCCTTCCCCCTTTAGTAGTTAGTAATCTACTACCTTAACTATAAATAATTTAGATCACACTAGAATCTCTAAGTTATATAACCTGTAGGTATATAGTTAGTTTACTACTTCTAGAGTTTAACTAAGAAGCTTATTTTATAGTATACTTTATAGCTAAGAAGTAGTCAGATCTAGTATTCTTACTTACCCTCTATGTAAAAAGTATAATTATAATATCTAGCTTACTGTTTAAAGAGTTAATTAAAAAGGAAGTTAAAAATATTATTAATAATAATATTATAAAGATTATCTAATATAATCTTATCCTCTATAAGGGTTATAAATACTTTAAGTTTTATATTATTAATAAGATTAAGAATAAAGGTACTAATAAAATATTTAAGAAGTTAAGATTTATAATCTAAAGTTTTAGAGACTATAGTAAGTTTGAGATTTTAATATAATTACTAACGATCTAATAGAGCAGCTAGTAATTAATTTTAGCTGTAGCTCTAACCCTCCTTAAGTATAAAAATATAATAATATAACTTTATAATATTATTTAAACTTATATTTAAGTTAAAATAGAGCTTATAAGGTATATTATAGCTAATTTACCTTCACACCTTAAAAAGTAGTATCTTCTAGACTTTATAATAATTATTATTAAGCTACTTTATAGCCTTACTGAAGCTAGAATTTACTAATAAGTAACTTACTCTATATACTATAAGGAGTAATTATAAATAGAGACTTTAATATATAACCTATACCTCCTTATCTTATATATTTAAAATAACGCCTTCAGCTTTATTAATATATAAACTGATAATATTCTTAGCCTCTCTAATATAGTATTCTCTCGCTAAGAGGATAAGGAGCTTAAAAAAACCTTATTTAAGGTGAAACTTAAAATTATACTCTTAGAGATTATATTCCTTATATTTAATAGAGATATCTTATTGCTCTATAGTAATTACTTCTACTTACGCTAAAAGTATTAAAGGTAAAAACTAGCTCTCATTAATATATATATTACACCTGAGGCGCTTAAAAAAGTGTATATTAAATAATATATATATAGTATATACCTTACCTCTATATACTAACTGGAGGCTCTATTTAACCTCTTATATATAGCGTAAGAATAATAACCCTTAAGTAATAATACTACTATACTTAATAAATAGCTTAAGTGGTAAATAGAGTATCTTAACTGAGGCCTTAACTTTATACTACTTAACCTCTCTAAAGTATATCTTTACGTTTTTATTAATAGCTTTTTTACTAATAATACTAACTTCTTATCTTAATTAGAATTTATAATAATTTTAAGCTAAGAGACTATAATTAGTAATAGTTAATTTAACCTCTATAGTAACTTTATATACTACTTATCTACTAAAAATAAGAAAGTTATTAGGAGTATATTTACTTTAGAGATCTATACTATAGTAGCTAATATAGACTTTATCTATATTATAGCTATATTATTTAAGAAGATTCTTAACTACTGAAAGTTTTCTTAGATCCTAACTATTATATATACTAACTTATACTTATTTTATAAGTATCTTATAAAATTTAATACTACTAAAGAGAAACGTCTAATAATTAATATTATAGCGTTAAGATAGTTATATAAACGCTGTAAGCTCTATAAAGTATAGTAGATTAATAGAGATAATAATATCACTAATACTTTTATAAAAGGCACTCTGAATTATACTCTCGAGAGATTTATTAATTTAAACTATATAACTGTTTAAATAGAGGGATAGGTAACTTAAGTAGAGTAGATAAATAGGTATTTAGATATTATTCAGGTAAAAAGTATAGATCGTAAAAAGTACTATTTTTTATGTAAATAGATAGGCACTAAGGTATGCAACAAAAAGAAAAGTTACTAGTATCAGTTACACTATACTGTAGAGTATACAGTAACTATATACACTACTACGTATATAGCAGTATACCCTCTATAGCCTACTGGCTACAGATGCCTGGCACCTAGCGCCAGCTGTAGCCTAGCAGCGTGGCAATTAGTAAGTAATTACCACACTATAGATCTAGAGCCTTACATAACGCCACACGCTACGTAATATAACAATAATAACAACGAATACCAGAATACCAGTTTACATCCGTACGACGAGATCACGTACAGCATGCAATTACCCTGACGATTAAACTAACAATAATAAATATTAAGAATTTAGTATACTAAATAAAAAGTATATTTAAACTAAAATCCCTCTTAGAGGTTAAAGACACTCTAGTAATCCTACTTTTTAAGTAAATATAGAAATATAAATTTAATAAATATAGTTACCTTAAGAAGTTTAAGGTAAGAATCTATATTTAAAGTAATTTTTAAGAAGATATAGATTTTAATATCTATATTATAATACTTATAGGTAGGTTATTTAGATACTTTATAGTATTTAATATAAAATTCAACCTCTTTATCATGTAAATAGATACTATTAATATATTTACTAATATTATATTAGATAATATTATTTATATATAATATCCCCCAGGATTTAAGAAAGTAAACTTTTGCTTTTAACTATAAAGAGTATTATATAATTTCTAATATAACTTAATATTATTGTCGGTTACGCCATGCCGTAGGGCATGCGGTAACCGTACGCGCTGCCACGTACGTGG
>MASP02000426.1:0-109895 GCA_001693025.2 Colletotrichum lindemuthianum | reverse complement strand
TATTTATAAAGTAAAGTTATTTATAGTAATTATTTATAGTAATATTAAGTTAATAAATAATAAATTAGATAACTTACTATTTCTCTTAAACTTTCAGTTTTTAAATTCTAAAAGTTTAAAAAACTTTAAGAATTTACCTAACTATAGGAAAAACTTTTAAGATTTCTATAAGATATTTATATTTAATAGAATTTTATAACTATTATATATATCTAAATTAAAATCCTCTAGTAAACTATTAATATATAGTTTCAGAAATAGAAAGAAAACTAGGAAAATATAATTTTAAGTATAAAATAGGAGGTTTTAGATATCTTACTTAATATTATAAAATCTTTTATTGTATTTACTAATCTTATTAGTTATATATAGAATATTACCTCTAAATATATTTTAATCCTCCTTTAGATTATTTTACTATATGTTTACATATATATTACTATTTTAAAGGAGAAGACTAACTATAATAATTATAGTTAGATATCTATAATTACTAATATAATCTTAAATAGTTAGAATAAGTTTAATAAGTATATTAATATACTTTTTAGATTAGATTCTTTCTAAGTTTATAATATTACTACTTTCTTAACTCTAATAGTTAGTATTTTAGTTTCTGAGATATAAAGTATTTAATTTAATTTTAGCTAAACTTTTGAAATTTTCATAGATACTAAAACTCTTTAATAATAAGTTAAATAAAATTTTATTAGAGTTTATATAAATTAATACTATCTAAAAACCTATAGATTATCTAGTAGACTAATAGTATTTAACTATAAAGTTTATTTAACTTAATATAAGTAATATAGTCTGGTAATTTAATAAAAAAGGTATTTATAATAACTTATTATAGTAATTAACTATACTAATTATTTTTAGAATACTTAATTAAGAATATAGTAAACTTAAAATATCTATAATAAATATTTTAATATAAGTATATTTATCTTACTTATTTAATTCTAAAAATATTCCTAAAATATTTTTAGTTATATTTATTAGTAAAATAATTTAAACTTTTTAGATACAATTTAATTATAAATATCTTTAGTTTAAAAGTATATATATTATAACTATAAATTATCTCTATATTTAAGCTATATCTATCTCTCTTAAATATTTATTCAGTTTAATATATAATATTTACTACTATTCTTAATTTAATCTCTCAGCTAAGATAATCTTTAAGCTTCTTACTATTAAAATTAAGTAGTTAAAAAAGATCTAACTATCTTACTTTCAGTTATAAGAAATATTTAATAAAAAGGATAAAATTATTATTATAACTAAAAAATATTAATTTATATTTTATATTATTTTTAATTATAACTTTCTTTTAGATAAAATAAAAATAAAGAATTACTTTTAGGTTTATTAGTTACTTACTAGCTTCTTAATTAAGATTCTTCCTAAGAAGGATATTAATAAGAATATAGTTACTAATTCTTCTAATAGAGAAATAAATAAAAGTAATAGTTAAAATAATAATAAAAATTTAGTATTTAAGATTCTGAGAGGAACTCTCCTCTTCTTCTAAACTTCCTCTCTCCCCTAAACCTTAAAAATACTTTATTATAAGATTATATAGTAGAGTTTTCCTCTAAGTAATCTTACTAAAATAATATTAAGGATTTTTAAAGTTAAAAATTAGAAAAAAGAAAGAAAACTATAACTATAAAAGCTACTAGTTAGTAACCTTTATAGTAATTATTTATATTTATCTCTAGTTAGATTATAGTAATTATTATTGTCCTTTTATATTTATTATTTTATATATTTCTTCTATTTTTTTCTTCTATTAAAAATATATCTATAAGTAATTTTAAGTTACTTATAATTACCTATTATATATAATAGGTAATTATAAGTAACTTAATATTACTTATAGGTAGTATCTTTTTTTTTACCTATATCTATTTACTACCTATAGGCCTAATAGATACCCACTATTACCTATAGGCTGTATAGGCTATTACCCAGCTGGGTACCCGTGGGTAATTTCCAAGCCTAGCTTCGTCAATTTGTCCGAACTCTCGTGGTCATGTTCCTATGAGATCGTCCGGCAAGACTTTGATACTTGATACGTTCGTCCAAGTCAGAAACCGTTCCAAATTCCCCCTTGTTCTTCTGGTTATCTGATCTCAAGCTGTAAAGTAGAACGTTGAGAATGTTACATATATATATATATACATGAATGATCGAAAGCTGAGTCTATCTAACGTACTTCGATCTGATAAGTAAGGTATTTACTTTCAGCCTTGCTCAACATCACCCTGAAGCTGTCGCTGAGAGTCATTTCGAAACTATCTACATTGACAAATACACAGCTAGAGGCACCAGATATGTGTAATGATAGACATCATGATTTCAAAAGCAAATCAACCACAGCATTACTTTATTTACTCCCTCGAATATATATAGATGAGGCTTACCTAGAGCTTAGGATGGGCAACAGATCCTTTTCAACAAGAACTCTTCGGAAGCCTTCTTTCTTTGTCCACAACTCCACCAAAAAGTCCATCAATACAGGCAAATGACAACCAGCAGCTCAACATAATGAACACCAGCTGGCAGCGACCACGAATGTGTGTCAAGTCAGAATTAAACAAAAGGTTGCAGTCAACTTACTAGGTTCTTCTCTCTTCTTTGGAAATAAGCATATCCAACTACAGTACTCATTCATTCCAAAAGCAAAAAGAAAAGCTAAAAAAAAGGTACGGACGAGAGGCTGCTAAGTTGAGACAATTGGTAGCCTGAGGTTGTTCAGGCTGCAAGTGAAGAGATGATTGTCAGCAAGAGCAGTACTAAAGCCTCTTTCCTCTTTAGATATGACCACAAATAATTACAGGGTAAATCTGCAAATATTGACGAAAGATTACTGGGTTGAGACGATAAGTAACTTGAACTAATTGATGCTGCAAGTCTGGAGATCCTCTTCCAGCAAGCCCCTTACTAGAGCCCTCTTTCCTCTTTCAGATAAAGACACTTACAATCACAAGTGTGATTGACGAATACAGACAAAAAGCCACCAAGTCAAGAGGCTGGACGTCAATGGTCAAAGTAACAACTCGAGCTATACAGCAACCGATATTTTCTGCAACCTACTGGGATTTCTTTCTCTTCTTCAACGAAAACATACACGATCACTGCCTCACAGGCCCACAAATATGTATGAAGAGCCACTGAGTGGAGATGACGGGTGACGCCAGTTCAGAAAAGAGAAAGCTGAGGCTGTGGAACAATAAGTATTTCTAGCATGAACTTTGCTGGAAGCTTGGAACTTGTTTGTTTCTTTTTTTTATACCAAAGAAGCATACAATCACAGACACCATCCGCAAATATGAATAAAATGCTGCTAAGTCAAGACGAAACATAATAACACTTCAAAAATAAATTGAGGCTACTAGCAACAAATGTTTTGGCAGGAACTTTACTGGCAGCCTGGAACTTCTTTCTTCTTTTGATTAAAGAGGTATACGATCACAGGTGCCATCTATGAATATGGACGAAATACTGCCAAGTTGAGACGAATGATGATGGACCAGAACAACTTGGAGAAAATTGAAGCTGTTAACAGCAGATATGTTTGGCAGGAACTTTGCTGGCAGCCTGGGTGGGACTTCTTTCTTTTTTTGATCAAAGAGGTACAATCACAGGTGCCATCCACAAATACGGACGAAACACCACCAAGTCCAGACGATGGACGACGATTGAAGAAGCAATTGAGGCCATGAGGCAGCACCATGGGAGATAATTATTCTTTGTCTCAACCTGACTGGAGGCTTCCCTTTTTTTTAAAAAAAAAATCAAAGAGGTACAGTCACAGGTGCCATCCACGAATACGGACGAAACACCACAGAGTCGAGACGATGGACGACGATTGAAGAAGCAATTGAGGCCACGAGGCAGCACCATGGGAGATAATTATTCTTTGTCTGGACCTGACTGGAGGCTTCCCTGTTTTTTTTTTAAATCAAAGAGGTACAGTCACAGGTGCCATCCACAAATACGGACGAAACACCATAGAGTCGAGACGATGGACGACGATTAATGAAGCAATCAAGGCCACGAGGCAGCACCATGGGAGATAAATATCCTTTGTCTCGACTTGACTGGAGGCTTCCTTCTTTCTCTTGTCAACAACAAAGATGGAGGACGAAACTTCCTTTGCAGAGGAGTTTTGCCTCATCATGGTATGTCCTGCTCTTATGACCCTCTCTTGGAGCTTTTATATGGTGACGAAACTGATTTTATTTTCCTTTCCAGCTTCAGACACCGTCCGTCCGCGCCCGGCTCCTCAATCTCGGCTACCGCGTTAGTATCGATGGCGAGTGGGAGCATCTGGACGACTCTGCTGCTCCCGGTGACCCCAACTCTCGGGGCACGATACACGACCTGCCCGCCGATGTGGTACAAGCACTCAACAATGAAGCGGCCACGAGAGCCGAAGACGATCTGCCCGATCAGCCTGACGACCTGTCCATGACCGAACTCATCGCTGCGTCTGAGGGACCCAACGCTCTTATCATGTCGCCTATCCTCGACCCCGTTGCGTACCTTATCGGACTGCACGAGAGTGGTGAGCTGGAGATGCTCGACAGAATATTCGGCAATGAACCAGTTTTTGCCAGCGCAGATTTCGATATCAATATTGAAGGTGGCGACCAGGATATGTCAGTGACTGTTCCCAGACCTCCTTTTTGATACATGACTAATAAGTGTGCTAGGGATGCCGCAAATCTGACTGAGGGCGCAGCAGAACTCACTCTTGACGATGCAGATTTACCTTCATCAACCTGGTCATTCGACAACCAGGACTTGATGATGCTTGACGAGCCTCTGCCAGCTGTCCCAGCAGCGGGTTTCCCCATTTTGCCGGGACCTTCAGCCAACTTTCATCTTGCTCAGTCACCTTTTCCTTTCCCGGAACCACCCCAGTCTTTCCTACCTGCCGAGGACACCTTTTCGACCCCAAATCTTCTTCCTCCAGCGACATCGTCCGACTGGTTTGGTCATGTTCCGCATCCGAATCTAGCCTACGGTGCAGGTCCGTCTCAAGCTGCTGCGGCTGCGCTGCCTTCTCCGGTTCCGGCACCAGTTCCGCTGCAGCCTCAAGCTCCGGCTCCAGTCCCGACTGTTGGCGCTCGTGGTGGCGGTGGTCGTGGCGGAGGTAGTCGTGGCGGAGGTGGTCGTGGCGGAGGTGGTCGTGGCGGAGGTGGTCGTGGCGGAGGTGGTCGTGGCCAAGGTGGTGGAGGTGGCCAAGGAAGCCGTCGTGGGCGTGGAGGCGGACGTGTCTCTGGATCTGCACCCCACCCTGGTCCGAACGTCGTCGGTCTCTCCAAAGCCAACAGGAACAGGCTCAAAGAAGACGCAGCTGCCAACGCTGAAGCATTTGCCAACGACATATCCAACGGCACTGTTCGCGAGGCCCCTCCTGGGTTTAGAGTCGTCGACTTTCCCCAAACGTTCGACAACGCTAAAGGAACATTCTTGGCTGGCCCGGGCTGGTCGGGGCCGGGAGACCCTGTTCTTCCGCCTGACATGGACCGTCTCGTGGAACGAAAACTACCGCCGGACGTCCCGTCCGAACAGCCACCGGTAAGGTGGTGCTCTCCGTGCGGGAAGTGGCTGTGGTGTCCATTTTTCTTCCAGCGGGAGGGCAACCTCGACGGCATTTTGAAGAAGTGCAACTACTGTGCCGCCCGTGACCACCTTGGCAATTGGGAGTACGTGAAGGGCAGAGACAGACTCGAGAACCGTGATTGGTTTCTGCAAACCTACCGTCCTGTCCTCATGCCAATGAGGCCGTGGGAGCCCGGTTTCCACTAGACGCCGGCGGTGAAGGCCAGAGCCTGGTGAGAGGCTTTGGCAAAGTCCTGGGAATTGAAGGCCGAGATCCTAGGCGAACAAGACGCAGAGATGCGGTGAGTGTCACTTTTCTTACCTAATTTCCTTCCAATCCATCCTCATTTGCCTTCCTTTGTCCGTTGCGGATCCGGCCACAGCCCTTCCAACTCAGACTTTGAGCTGACGATGTAATGAACAGCAGATGACGCGGTACCCGGCGCTCCTGAACCAGGAGACGCATCGACGAAAACAGGAAACAACAAAAAAAACGGCAGTAAAAGAACAAAGTAAAAAAAAAAGAGAGAGGATCGAACGGGGGCTTCCGTCTTCTGTCAAAGTTCTTTTGATTCAGAACGCTCAGACGACGAGCTGAACTTGTCAGTCATCCTCCTTACCTCGCAGTACCTTTCCTGAATCATCGCTCCATCGATAATGGCAATTATTGATGTCTCTTCCACTTCCGTCCATTTTCGAGAGGCAAGTGCCTATCGTATTGGCTTTGCAGCTTTCCCTGTCATATCTGTGTGTTTTCGTTGCCACTTTGGAGACGTGGAAAAACAAAGTATGCAGCGAATGAGGCTGACTATTAGGTAGGGTAGCAGCGCTTCTGCTTATATTCATACCTACCCGATTATGCGGTATCGACAGAAAAGCAGACTGCACGTGACAGGCTGGACATTATTCCTCATTGGACGGGCCACCCAGCGGCCATCCGAGTCCCTCGCCTTGTCCGATTGGCCGCTGGCTAATCCCCGGCAGCCAGCCCTTTCGGCCAATGGGCCAAGCAAGATCCCTTGGTCCTCGTACCTGGACTCGACCTCGACCCGGGAAATTACACCAATTCGCTAACGCCAAATCCCTGATCAACCCCATCTCGAACCCTTGCCTCTTCCTTGCGAGGCGCCCTGCCGTCTGTTCTCTGCAGCCCGAACAAGGCCACCTTCCACCAGAACGGACGAAAAGCAGGGTCCTAACGGTCCTTCTTGGTGTTCAGATTCTGCCTTTGACTCTGCTCGAAGGGGCAAGGATAGCAAGGACAGAAAGAGAAAGCAACGTCCCGGGCGATGGATGAGAGAGGATCTCATAGATGGATGTTGGTGAGTTGTTCTCTTGCCGCTGGTTACACGTTTGATGACTGATCGTTCATATGCAGCTTCAGCCACTCTTGTCTTCAGCGGACGCCCGTTTGACAGCTCCGAGTATTAGTTGACGCTAGTCTGCCCATTCGTTTGCTTGTCTACTCCGAAGCAGCGACACGACGCGGAAATTACATCACCCAATTTGCCTTTCCCTTTGCTGCACTAGCTCCCGTCCCAACCATACTTGACTCGACGCGGCTCGACTCGACCCGACCAACGCCATCGAACGGAACGTTTCCCGTTTGCCTTTACGATTGGCACCCAAAAGAACGCGGCGCGCTAATAATCCAAGCGTTCAATATTATATCAAAGCTCACTCTCCTTATTATACCTCCATCGCATTGCGTTCTTCCACACTGCCACATAGATATTGTTTATTTTTCTGCCACGCTGCTCTGGGGCAGTGAAACGTCTGGGACGCCGTAACGATGGACGGCAAACAGGCTCCCGGCCGACCCAGCGGAATCCCTCGATTCTCCCGTCTTCCCGTTCCCAGATCTGCAGTCGCAGTTGCACCTGCACCCGCGCCAGCAGCACAACCCGTCGTTCGACCTGCTGCTTCGCGAGAAGGACTTAATTCGGGTCTCCGTAACCCTAGACTCCGACCAGCTGCCTCACGAGACCAATTGGCACCAGCACCCGTTTTGAAGAAACCCGAGCCTCGAGCTGCCACGAAGCCGAAACGAGAAGTTCCACCACCTGCAGCAGCGAGACAGGCGGAAGCCAGAGCTCCGAGATCACTATTGAAGAACGTTCGCAGCATACCACGCCTCGACGCCGAAGAGCAAACCCTTGGCAACCCTCCAACGCCGCCCGAAGAGCCCGATGCCACTATCAAGCGATCTACGAGCCTGACGAGCCCCTCCGAATCCTGGGCCAGCACTCCGCACTCGCAGCAGGCTACTACTGCAGCCGCCTCGCAAAACATCTGTCCTCCCGTAGACGATGCCGAATCCGATGCCCTGAGGGGTAGGTTCAAACCCCGACCATCCCTTGCCGAGCGCACAATGGAGACTTTGTCCCAGCTGCCCTCTTCGCCTGCCTTGAGAAAGAAGCCGTCTTCTTTCTTCGAACCCGAAGGTGCCGCTAGACCCCGTTCGCGCGCTGAGAGCGGCAATTCGAGACCAGGCTCGAGCTACACTTCTGATGGCTCAATACGTCCGACTTCGCAGCACAGCCGTCCAGGATCAAGCTCAGGGACGGATGAGCACACTGTACCTAATGCCAGGCCACCGACGAGCACATACAAGCCCTTGGGATCTGTCGAAGGCACTCCGTCAAGAAAGGTCTCTGGCGTCCGTTCTCTCAAGGCGCCGTCCTTAAGAACGCCCCAGGCTTCCCCGTCTACTGCTGCCCGACCGTCCACGTCAGGGATTCCTTCGTACCAGAGTTCGAGCCCGACAAGACCAACGGCTAGTATGCCGCCACCCAAGACACCAAGGACGGGAGCCAACACAGCACGTCCGCTGAAACCTCGCGCGTCAGTCAACGGTCTATTCAAGAAACCATCTCTCCCTGCGCTGGCGCAGACTTCTCCCGCATCAGTCACCTCCCCTGCTCCAGGTCCTCAGAAGCTAAAGGCGGCAAAGTCGTACGGTTCGCTTCGGAAGCCTACGCCTACCAAGTCCAGTCTTGCTGCACCTGTGGCAACCGAAGCGCCGCCCAACGAGTTTCGCAAATCATCTGCTGCTCTCCGTGATCAGATCGCCAAGGCGCGCGCGGCAAAGCGGGCGGCAGAGACGCAAGTCACAGAGGCACCGCCCATTCCGGATACAGTACAAGAGACAGTATCCTCTTCAGTACCCTCGACGACAGAAAATGAGCCTCCCATAGTGCCTGCAGATGAGGGCTTCGACTTTGGTATCGGCGTCGCCATGTCACACGACCCGTTCAACACCAGATCTACAGAGGACCCGAAGGGAAAGGTCATCCAACAGCGTCTAGGGGCTGCCAGAAGCAGCGGGCGACTGAACATTGCCGCACTGAACCTGAACCAGATCCCTGTCGAGGTTCTGAAGATGTACGACATGGAATCTCTCGGAAAATACGACGGATCGTGGGCCGAGAGCGTTGACCTCACGCGATTCGTCGCTGCTGACAACGAGCTTGAGACGATTGAGGACTCCATTTTCCCAGACATCACTCCGGAGCAAATGGCAGAGGACGACGAGTCCAATGGGAACATTTTCGGCGGCCTCGAAGCAATGGACCTTCATGGCAACCTTTTGATTTCATTGCCCATGGGATTGAGGCAACTCCGTCAGCTTACGTCTCTGAACTTGGTAAGCCTCATGTGATCACCCCCTTTGAACACCACTAACGTGCTGCAGTCTCAAAACCGCTTGGCCAACAGCTCTATCGAAGTCATTACCGAGGTCACAGCTCTTCGAGACTTGAAGCTTGCGAACAACCTGCTGTATGGCCCCTTGGACCCCGCCTTCTCTAGGCTTGAGAATCTCGAGATCTTCGACCTCCATGGCAACAATGTTTCCGCGCTCCCCGCAGGCATCGAGAACCTGTCCAGACTGCGCATCCTCAATCTCAGCGACAATAGCTTCGAATCATTGCCTTTCAAGCAACTGGCTCAGCTGCCCCTCACGGAGCTGACAGCCAAGAAGAACAAGCTGTCTGGTACTTTGATCGAAGACGGTGTGGAAGCCCTCCAGGGCCTACAAATGCTGGACCTATCGTCCAACCAGCTTACCCATCTCGTCACTTCTGGTTCGACTATCAATCTGCCTCGCGTTCACCAACTCGTTTTGTCAATGAACCGTTTCAAAGAACTGCCCAATATCAGCTCATGGACCAGCCTTATTACCCTGACAGCTAATGAGAACGCCATTCAGGAGTTTCCCGAAGGATTCATGGGCCTGGAGAAGCTCAGGAGCGTCGACTTTTCTTCCAATGACATTCGCGTCGTGCCTCCCGAGATTAGCAGAATGGACAATCTTACCTTGATCCGTCTGAGCGGCAATCCGTTGCGCGACAAGAAGTTCGTCTCTGCCACTACAGAAGAGCTGAAAGACGTCCTGGCCGCCAGACTGGAGCCTCCTGAGCCATTCCAGGAACTTATTGAGGAAGCTGCCGTCACCGAATCGACCGAACTCGATGATGTCGCCGATGGCTTCCGTAGGCTGTCCATCAGGGATCTACCCCCGCCGCCTCCTATTCCCGCCGACGAAACGAAGGACTCGGACTCGGACGACTTTGCCACGCCGCCTACATCGTCGCCTACCTCGCCAGCGCGATCTCGTTCGCGTACTCTTGCTAACGAGACGTGGCCGATAAAGTCGGGCGGTGTACTTGATCGCTCCGACACCAAGTCATCCTCGCTGCATCCAGTCGTCTGCTCCAGAGTTGCTGCCGACAACAAGGTCCGTGAGGTTCAGCTCCATCACAACCTTTTTACTTGCTTCCCGAACTCGCTATCGTTCTTCGCCGAATCCTTGGCTGCGCTTTCTCTCGCACATAATCAGCTGGTGGGGGAGACCTACTTGACGGAAGAGCTGGAGCTGCCCGTTCTGCGCGAACTAAACCTGGTTAGCAACCATATCACGAGCCTTGTGCCGTTGACTTCCCACTTGAACGCACCCCAACTGGAGAAGATGGACGTCTCGCTCAACCGCATCACCGCTTTGCCAACTGACCTTCGCGTTGCCTTTCCTCGTCTGATTGTTCTCCTGGCTGCCAATAACCACCTCATCGAGCTCAACCCCGACACTATCAAAGGGCTGGAGATTGTGGACGCTGGCAACAACGACATTGCGCATTTGAACCCCAGACTCGGTCTTCTCGGCGGCAGCGGCGGACTGAAGCGTCTGGAGGTCTCTGGGAATCGCTTCAGGGTTCCTAGGTACAGCGTCCTCGAGCGTGGTACAGACGCGACTCTGCGCTGGCTCAGAGGAAGGGTGCCGGTGGCTGAGATGGCGTCTTGGAAGGATGGAGAAGGGGACGAAGGAAGCAACTCTGACACGAGTCTAGCTGATGTCGACTGAAAGGGCTTGAGGAAAGGGATAGAGGGGCGGGGCGGTTTGCGTTTGATTTTGGGGAATTTCTGCTTCTTGCACATAGCTTCCTATACCCATGGCTCCGTATATACCATATTGCATCAGACGCAAATATGGAGTTGGGGATCTTTTTCATCAGTCACCTGATATCCTGTACTATTACTGTAATGCTACACCGCGAATCGCGAGGAGACATGCGTTCCATCATGCCGTTCCTAATGAGTAACGCAGAGTGGCATTTAGGAGATGCTGGTAGACGGTGATGCAATCCGACGACTTACCCTCTCAGCGGATACCCTTGCTATGGAGTGTGTTCTCTCAGGCATACTGTCTGTTGCGACCCAAAATCATGTCCATATCGCTCAAGATCTGAACCCGCATCGTGAATATGCACGATCTAATGTTTACCAAGCTGGCTATACTCCAGAGACAGCATGTATGTTGTGATAGCTTCAGGCCTGTGGGCTGCTAATCCGGGTCACATGGCCTACTTATGTAAGGTGTTCCCTATATAAGATACACCTATAAATCCATATATCAGACGATACCGCTCCGCAAGATAGCTCTCAACATGAACAAGCCTTTACCTACCTATCTCCGTAGGCCTAACAATACGGTTCACTATGGTGTATTAGTGCGTTGTGGACCGAAATCAGAGGGTGAAGATAGTGAAGGAAGACGAGGTTACGAAATTAACAGTAAACAGCATCAGCCAATCCGAGGTAGTAGACAACGACTAATAGGTAAAGTAGCATGATAGTCACGGGCGAGATTAAAACAAAGTTGAGAAAGGCAAAGATGGCGATGAGGCGACCAAGATAACAGTGAATAGCGTGTCTGAGTCCTGACGCGGGTCTCGTTGAATTGCTTTAGAGAATCTGGGCTTCCAGTATTCAATTCTTTGACGCACTTGTCCACCACCAACATTGTGTTTCAACACAAAGACGAATATAGCTCTAGTTCGACGGTCATAGCCTAGACGGTGAACAATGGTCTTGTCCATGTACATGGTCGAAAACTTACGTGCATTTGCAACTCCACATGAAAAGCTCGCAAGGTGCACGGAGGAGGCGGAGCATCAACACGTGAGCATTGAACAGCGTTTTCTTATGGCGCAGAAGAAACAGAGAGGTTACGGAACAGTACCAGAGGAGTCATCTATTTCTGCGTGGATGGCCCACACCGTTCCAAAGTACTGGATGGCCATGAAAGCCATTCTCACCTAAAATGTGGATATTTAGGTCAGAGTATATATATACGGACGAGAAAGCAAAGAAAATCTCAAGACGTTAAATTTCTGCATCCTAACGTCTCGTCATCCATCCCTTCTCTGATCCTCAGGATATCGACATCGCTTACAAAACACCGTTGTTTCTACGCAATCGAAGGCTACGTTTCCCTACGACAACCTCACGAAGCCCCGCGAGCGACACGGCTTCTAGTATCATGATACCGCCCATTACACCCACGAACCCAAATCCACAACCGCCTATAACAGTTTCCGAATCACCCGAAACGCACGACATGCACAGCGCCATCATCGTGGCCACAACAGTCGGCTACCTCGTCATTGGACTCTTGGTGTACACCCTCCTCAACGACTGCCGCGTGTCCGGCTTGCCCAAGTGGTACAAGAGCACTCCCCGCAGCAAAAGAGACAAGCTTCGACTGACGCTGTGGTACTTTGGCGTCTTTCTTTTCTGGCCCGTCATCCTGCCATCGTGGATCTTTTCGAGAATCGGCTTCAAGCTGTGCGGGTTCTTTGGCAAGAAGCCCATCGGCGAGAGGAAGGGGTGGGCAAAGATTTTCGGATTGAGGAGGAAGAAACAAACCGACGAGGAGTCGACTTCCGAAGATAGCATTGTCCTCGTGGATATGCCGAGTAGGGAGAACATGCCCAGTATACGGCGCGGTGAACACAACGTCGCAAACGGGAGGGATGTCAACGGATCGAGGGAAGAACACTATTGGAATGAAGGACACCTGGTCCTCGCGGGCCCCACGATCACTGGCGAAGAACTCGAAGAAGAGAGGATCTTATGGTACAAGCGGCATCCTGTCCCCCCGAACTTGTCACCCTTGGCCTCCGCCGTCGCGAATCCCAAGGGGGACATCAAGGTAACAGACATCGTCAAACCGTCAAGTTCGAGCAACTCAAGCGCTGGAGAAGACGACCCGGCGAAGACGAGGTCGAAGCTAACCTCAAAGCACTGGCATGGTAAGAAAGCCCATGACTTCAGGATGGGACATAGGTTGGAGGCCATTGCCGAGTCTGAGACGGAAACTACCATCGAGTCTGAAGAAGGGGCCGAGCACCAACGACCGCAGCCCGTCTCTAACGGGCGACGTCTTTGTTAGGAGGTTACAGTTTTGTCACGGATTCAGGCATAACTTCACGCTTAGCGAGCTTTGATTAAGAGAGCGTTCTGGCGGTTTGACTTGTGATTGACTTGTTGGGACTCGGAAAAGGTTTTCAGATTTTGGGGACGACTTTTGCGAGGGAGACCTCTCTGGTTGCAGTATCCATTTTCTCTTTAGAGTTTTCAAGCCTCCGTTATCTTGCGCCAACCAAGTCCTGCGCCACCCAAAACGTGACCGCAACCACAAACTGCAACGACAAACTATCTAACGCAGAAGGCTTCAAAAGCAAAAGACATGCGCCGAGGGGGAATCGAACCCCCGGCTCCCCGACGCTGCTGGATGGCAACGGAGAATTTTACCACTAAACCATCGGCGCTAGTTCATGGGTTTCAAGGTGAGATACTGGTACATAGTGAGTGAGTGTGGATGTGCGGATGCATCGTGGGCAGACCCACTAGCGCTGCTGGGTGCGCAGACTGAGACGAAACTAATTTCGTTGGAATAAGATCTTTCAAGCGGAGAGCGAAATGTTTAGCTAATCCAACTGTGGATTTCTAGGGCTGGGTCAAAAGGGTGTTTGAAAGCCTTGATGGTTGCTACCTGTGTGAGTTCAGTATCACCTGGTTGCAGGACTGGAAGCCACGGCTGACAGCGCAGTAACACCAAAATCCTATTTTTTGGGCTTATAGCTTCCGTCTCACTAATCTCGTTGCTAATCAGGTTCAGTTGCTATCACTGATACACACTGCTCAGCTTTCCAGGTGACTTCCTCGAGGCGATAACAGCGGGCCAAGCCACCATGCGGAATGAAGTC
The DNA here is from genome assembly GCA_001693025.2 of Colletotrichum lindemuthianum. Taxonomy (NCBI): domain Eukaryota; kingdom Fungi; phylum Ascomycota; class Sordariomycetes; order Glomerellales; family Glomerellaceae; genus Colletotrichum; species Colletotrichum lindemuthianum. Next base: position 95,724 of record MASP02000426.1, on the reverse strand, counting down.
GAAGCAGTGCGATTGGCTTCTGAGGTGCTGAGGCAGGTAGGGGGGACTCCATTTATCCAAGTGGTGCTAATTTCGAGAATGCCATGTTGAGTAAGGGATCTTCCCCAATCTTGTATTGCAATTCGGTAGTGATTTTGGGGGAGAAAACAACATGGTCACTGGAGAGGGTGCAATTTGTTTGTTGATAAGCCCAGGTCATCGTATAACACGGAAGAAACCCGTGGAATTCGGTATTTGTTAGGAAGTCCCTCATTCGCCTTGATTTGCGTGCCAATCGTAGCATGGCAGAACGTCACTCCTGTTACACTAGGGCTCGTCTTCGTGATGGCAATGGTGATGGCGCCCTGCCTGCCGGGCGACACTACCCTGGCAACTAATACCGGCATTTGGGCCTAGGCGAATTATGAACATGAAGTCTCAGTTAGTTTGTAATTTCCAGCTGACAACTGCAGAACTACATGATGCCTAGCGAATGAACGATCTGGATGGCGCAGTCCGCTCCCACAACCGCGCCGCCTTGCTGCTGCTCGGCTTCAGTCCCGTCCTTGGCAAGGCTTCTCGGACTGGAAAACATCTCCGGCTAAGTCGTATGAGAGATGCTCAAAGGTTAAACGGTCTACGACACCCACGCGGTCGTACCTCCAAGTCGAAGACCTCCGGCAAGCGGGATAATCCTGAGTCTCCGTCTCCGAAGTCGAACGCTACGGCACCCTACCTATATCCTGGCGTCTCTGAGGAGCTGACTATGCCGAGCCCACCGGATGCGAGAAAAGACGAGGCTCCAAGCCAGTCCACGACATCTCAGGCGAGTGACAAGCGCCCAGGACGTAAGTTCGCATGCGCAGAGTGTCGGCATCGGAAGATCAAATGCGACCGCTATTACCCATGGTGTTGCCACATCCGCTATTCTTGAATCGACTGCAGGACGAGGTGTTGACGATCAAGGCCGAAGCACTTGGGATATTGTGAGCACGATAATTCCATTGAATAACAAAAGACGGCTTTGTGGCCTTATTACATGCACATACGGAAGATCTAAACAACAAAGAAGAGGTGCAATCTCATTTCTCGCCATCACAACTTGACCACGAGCTTGCTGCCCGCCACACTCCCAGCCCGCAGCTTGTCCAGCCCATTCAATATCTCATCCCATCCTTCTCCGACGGTCACTGGCGGCGGCACGAGTTTCTTGTCTGTCACCAGCTGAGGCAGCATGGCGTAAAAGCGAACGAGCGCCTTGCGGTCTTCCGGAATGGCGGGGAACTTGGGCCCGACGGGCGGGAGCCACTGGAAGGGGCGGCCGTGGAGCGTGTAGGACATGACGAGTTCGTGTTCGACGCCAGGATGCTTCGGCTTTGGCGGTGGCAGCAGCGCGATGAGCTTGCCCTTGTTGTTCTTGAGAACGTCGTCGCAGATTTCAAAGGACCTCCCCTCGGAGAAGCAGTCGACGGCGATGGAGATTTCGGGATACTGCTGGACAATGGTCTGGGCGACGTTGGGATCCTGGTAGTTGAAGACGACGTCGGCGCCGTATTTCTTGACGAGGTCGGCGGACCGCGGCGACGCTGTCGTGACGACGGTGTAACCAGCCAGCTTGGCGATTTGAATGGTGAACAAACCGGCAGACGTGGCTCCGGCGTAGATGAAGATGACGGGGGCCGGTTGCTTCGGCTGCTCGTTTCTCCCCTCGTCAGGGTACGGGAGACCGAGGCGCGCGTTGAGTGCGTGCATGGCCGTGATGGCCGACACGCCAAAGGTCGTGGCGGTAGCATCGTCGACGTCGTCGGGGACCCTCCACGCGAGGTCGCTGTCGATCTTGAGGTACTCTGCGAATGCGCCCCTGTCGGGGTACAGGCCACCATGGACGGCACCGGCGATACGGTCGCCTACCGACCAGCTGGCGGTGGCCTTGCTGCCGACTTGGACGACCTCGCCGGCATAGTCGCAGCCGGATATGCAGTTGGGAGGAGAGATGGCGTCGATGTGCTTGAAGTCGGTCGGGTTCAGGGCGACTGCGCGGACCTTGACGAGAACTTCATCCGCGGATATCGTGGGCTTGGGGACTTCTTTGAGTGCAGCACTGGGCCCGCCTATGGTCTTGCCCAGGGCGAGGTTGGCGACTCTGGAGACGAGGTGGGCTTTGGTCACGAGGGCCTGCATGGTGATGCCGTGTTTTCAGGATGGTTGTTGGTTGTTTGTTGGTTGTACGACTCGATGATGGTGGACGTTGATGATGGTGGACGTTGATGATGGTGGACGTGGAGATGTTGATAAAGGTCAATATCGTCACTATTGTTTCATACAGCAGTACGGATACTTGTACCTTATTTAGCCTCATCGAATCCGGATCATGAGGGTATGATACGGCTTCTCTGGCCGAGTTAGCCTGCCAATCGACGCGGAGCAGAGTCAACCCGCGGCGGAGCAGCGGAGTGATTGGTGCATGGCGCCCAGTGTTTCCTGAATCTTCCTCTCACGATCGATATCCCATGTCCGAGTCCGCGCCCGAGTCCGAACCAAGCCCGGGCATTTCCCGGAGACTCAGTCTCGCGATCAGTAACGGGTAACGGGAAACTGTCTGGCTAGTTGTTGACCCTCCGTCAGTTGACCGTCCGAAAGACGACCGTCCGAGACAAAAGAGCAATCTCTACCGCATGCAGGGATGTCGGCTGGACCCATCGACGTGGTGATTACTGATGTCGGCTAGCAAACGGCATGTATTACTGAACCTATCAAAGGCGCCAGAGCTTATAAAGCAAACATTGATTCGGCCACGGGGCAAACATGGCTCCCAAGCCACGCGGCGAGAAGACGAATGAGGTTGAAACAGCCGCTCTAGCGACGTGACGGATCATGGTGCAGTCAGCTCGCACTAGCAGCTTCGGCGTCGGCTCGGAGTCCATTGTCATCCACGGTCTTATCCATGGTGTTGTAAATTGCACTTTGAGTCCGTCCATCCGCCGACATGGAGCCCGTAGCCTGCCTTTGGAATATGTGCCAAGCAAGCCAAGGCAGCCTTTGGAAACACGGAATAGTATATGAGTACCATGAGCATCTGGGTAGAGTTTGTTGTTGAGCCTCCTCCCATCAACCTGGTCCTCACTCCCTCCATCAGCAAACAAGCTCGATAACTAGTTCCAGACTGCTTTCTGTCGTCAGCTCTATCAAAAAGACGCTACACTACAATGACCTCTCCACGACGCCCAAGTGTTCTTGTCACCGGGTAAGTTGACTGGACCACGATATCTAGCATAGCAATACCTCTCCAGTTCCCTGGGCTGACAAAAGGACAACTACAGAGCTTCCGAAGGCGGTGCGGGACATGCTCTGGCTCTAGAATTTGCTTCTAAAGGATATCAGGTCCTGGCAACAGCCCGCTCGACGAAATCATTGACCGGACTGGAAGAGAAGGGCATCGAGCTGTTGACCCTTGATGTGACAAGTCCCGATAGCATCGCAGCCTTGAAAGACAAAGTTGCCAAACTCACAGTTGGCAAACTGGACATCCTCTTCAACAATGCTGGCGCGCGTGAGTCCTCTTCACTCTCATCTCACACGAGCATCTTGACTGACCGCTTCAAGTGTACGAGGCTCCGGCAATCGAGGCTGACCCAGCCCGCGTGCGGTCCATGTTCGACGCCAACGTCTTTGGCGTGTTCGAAATGGTGACTGCCTTCTCGCCACTGCTTCTCGCGGCCGTCTCCGACGCGAAGAGGCCGCCGATGATCGTGAACACCGCCTCCGTGCTGGCCCGCGTCCCGTACCCCTTCTCGTCCGCGTACAACGCCACCAAAGCCGCAGTCGTGGCCTACAACGACTCCCTCCGTATCGAGGTCGCCCCTCTCGGCATCAAAGTCGTGACGCTGTACATGGGTATCGTCTCAACCAGACTCGCCAGCCCGGATTCGCTCCAGTTCGGGCCCGAGAGCATCTACATCGACGCCGAGAAGGGCGTCAAGAATCGCGGTGTCCACTACCACGAGGACGGCATGAAGCCTGCAGACTTCGCGCGGCTGGTTGTCGGCGACCTCGTGGACAGGAACCACGGACTCGGTCGCGGTGAGTTTCTGTGGAGGGGAGGAACTGCAGCCATTGTCTGGTTTCTGAACATCTTCGGGTGGCGCAAGATCTTCGATTCCAGCGCCGAGAGCTCGGTGAACATGACGAGCGAAGTGAAGAAGTCGATTGCCGAAAAGGGCAAAGCCAGCGTTTACCAGAAGCCGTGAGTGGCGATGGTGATGGTCTGTCGGCAACGATCTTGGCGTTTGGTGTCCCCCCCTGGTGCTTTTCCTTCCTCTGTCAAAGTCAGTCATTAGCATGAGTTACGCTTGGAACTGAACAGATGCGTATATTTCTACTTCATTGGGAGTTTAACTGCCCAAAAATGATATCTCACTTCCCTAGCTACATGCTCCAGCCCCCTTACCCATTCGCAGCGAGACAAACCTCTCCTTGCCATGGCAAGCAGAAGTAAAGAGTCACCGTGAAACTATGCAGAAATAGCCTTGTTGGTGATGCTATAGCTACATGACACCTTTCAGAAGTATCACGTTTCTCCATAGGAAAATTTCAAGTTGCACATTTGTGGCTTCGCGTCAAGCTCGGGTATCTGGTCATTGCCCTTCACAGCTAAGCATGTTCAAGCAAACAACCAGAAGACTTATTCCAAGTAGTTTGGAAAAGCCAGACCGTCCACTTGAAATTCCGACATCAAAGTTCCCCAGTCCGGGAAATCCTGCATCACCGAGTTCCAGTCCATGGCATCAACACCACCCATGCCGTCCAAACCGTTACCCGCAAACCCAGTTTCGGCTCGTTCGTCACTCGCTCCCGGTGTCGGATACGCCTCTTTGTCCTTGTCTCTCTCGCCATCTTCATCGCCTCCCTGCTGTGCTGAACCCGACGACGCGAGCTGAGCGCGCCCTTTCGCCCTCTCCAACGCCTTGGTCCGCAACGCTTCCAGCACCGTCATCTTGGCCGCCGGTCCCGACGCCGTACCAACATACCTCGCGTGCTCCATGGCGTGGTCCACCGCCTGCCACGCCCTCTGCGCGCTGGGCCCCTCCGGCCTGACGCACAAGTGCCACAAGGTGTACAGGATCATGTGGTACTGCGGGTAGGCCCTCATGGACCACCTGTAGGGCCTCAGCAGCTCGTCCGCGGCGAGACTCATGCCCGCCTCGAGCACCTCCAGCGCCTGGCTGAGGTTCTCCTCCGTGGCGAACGTCTCGCGGGCCTCGGGGTGGGCCAGGTGCGCCCACTGCTGCCGCGTGACGAGGTCGACCTTGCGTATGATGAAGCGCGCCACGAGCATCGTCTGGCGCTGGTGCGGGATGACGGGGTTGCAGTGCCGCAGGAACCCCTCGGCGTACTCCCGCAGCTCGTCCAGGACGCGCGCGCGCGTCTCCTCCGGACTGTCGGGTTTCTCCTCCCAGTTGTACTCGGCCGCGATCTGCGAGAGGCGCTGCCAGGTGCGGTAGACCTGGACGTTGATGAGGGCGAGCGTCATCTGCGTCCAGCCGTTGCGCGAGAGGGGCAGCTCCTTCATGTCCGGGTGCAGGTCGCCGTCTTCGAGGTTTAGCGGGTACTGCACGCCGGTGCCGCTGTTGAAGGCGTTGAGGTTGTCGATACCGTAGTCTTCGGAGGCGCGGCCGTCGCGGGCGACGAGGTGCCACCAGAGCCGGCGCCGAATTTCGGACTCGAAGGGTGGTAGGCCGAGGCGTGCGCCGTCGCGGTGGAGGCCGATGGAGATGGCGCACCGGATGGCCAGGCCGTTCAAGGTCCAGAGGCCGCGGCCGGGATTGTGGATGCGAAGAGCGGCCTGAAGGGTTCAGTACGTGATGTCGTGACGTTGCTGTGGACCGGGACAACTAGGAGGCGTTACTTACCAAGTAGATAGACAGTGCTTCTAGCAGTCTGACGGACGGATGCTCGAGGAAGTCTGCCTTGGCAAAGGCTTGCTCCAGACCAGTCTTGAAGCGATGCAGGTTGGTGACCTTGTCGTGTCCCGTGAGGTTTTGCACAGGGCTGGCGTCGAGGACGATGGTAGAGACGAAGAAGATGGCGAACATGAGCGCCAGCGACTCGACGGATGCGTTGGAAGGGTCGTCGATGGCGGTGTAGATGAGAACCTCTGCCGTGGGCCTGTGTACGATTTTGTTGCAGACCTCAATGTTGTCGACGTAGTTGCGCCATAGTTCTATTGCCCCCCATTTCGTAGGTAGCAACTCGGTGATGTCTAGATTGCGGTCCTGGCTCGAGAGGATACCCATGGGATTAAACGGCGACGGTGCCGCTTGAGGACCGGGTTCACTCCGAGGTGTCGTCAAGACGGACTGAATGTCATGTTCCTGACGTAAGTCCAAGTTAGTTCTCATTGATCGAACTCATATCAGTGAGTGCTTCGATCTCACTCATCGTACAGTCCAGTCATCTCATGACGTATCGGTGTTTCGATCTCACTCATGATCTCATCTCATCTCACATCGATACTCCAATCTCACTCACCTCTTCAATGACACGAGATATGAGAACCTCATCAAAGTACTGACTCGACGAGCCTTTTCTCAGCAAAATCTGATCGCTCTTCTCCGGCGCACCAGATGGCGGAGCAGTAGACGACCTCAGAAAACCCGCGGCCGCTGAGCTGCCGGACCCCGGAGTCGCTGCCGGAGGTGATGCTCGGAACTCGCGCCCCACGCCGGCGACCAGCGTCTTCTCCAGGTCCTTGATCCGACTGGCGACGTCTGCGATGGTCGTCTTCCTCGCCCTACGCACCGGCTGCCCCGCCTGGGGGTACACGCAAGGGACCCCTCCGCGGGCGCAAGACGCGCAGGGCGACTTCTTGTCGCAGCGGATCTTGCGGCGGTGGCAGAGATTGCACGACCGCTCAACCCTTCGGCCGGCCGGACCGATTCCGCCGCCGTTGACACTGCTGCTCGGCGCCGCATTCGACTGATCCACCGGCGGTGGCGGCGGCGGCGGCGGTTCGGACGCGGATGTCGGGGTCGCTGATGAGCCCGGTGCCATGGGAGGAGGAGCAATTCCGGCTGGGTCGATGGTGGTGGTTGTGGTGGTCGTAGTGGGTGACGAATCCGACATGACCGAGACCCTCCTTCGAACCTCAACCCAGTTCAGAGCGCGTCTTGGTTTAGATAGAGTGATGGACGTCTAGATCCCTCGTGGTGCTTCTGCGATTTGCATAGCTGTTGGCCGGTCGCGTCGACCAAGTGTGAGCGAGCGGGCTGTGAGACTGAGACCTTGTCGACGATGATGATGGAACTTCGGCGTCGGCGGTTGTTTTGAGACCGAAACCGAGCCCCCACGCAAGCTCACTCTCCGGACTTGTCAGCCAGCATGTTCGCACACGCTCCAGTACGGAGTGCGGAATATTCTGTATGGCAAACATCATCCATCATGATCATCCAAGCAACAGAGGTCCGCGCGAGATAGGCTTCCACTCAAGAGTCACCTTAGAGCCGATCTACCTCAGCAATCTCTCTTCTGCTCTAAAATGGACATGGGGTGAAGTCTCTTAGCCCTTGACTGATAGCAGAGACGAGTAGAGAGAGCCAACAGGAGAGCGGAGCCTGCTCCGTCCGCTTGCGGAATCCTTTCATTCTCCCCTTTACCTTACTGCGAGTAGACACCAACCCCAGCAAGCTTTCTCGCAATCACTTTAGCTTCGTCGTGGTCACCGAAAACATCGTATCCCCTGCCTGACCCAGCCTCCACGTGTCTGAACTACCCAGGACAAAGTATGGATTAAAGCACTCGCAGTACTGTACGGAGTTTGACCGAAAGCGAAATGCGCAACGCTGACAATCCTGTTCAGTCTGGGCACGGCGGAATCGTAAGCGTCACGGCGCGGAGCTCCAGCCCTTCGGCATGTCTGACGTCGTCGAGATGCTGATTTCTGACTCATCTTCGGCATAATTTTCCTTTTCATCTGTGATTGGGGAACATTGCGACGGTGAGACCCAGCGACCTCGCAATGAGATAGAGTTCATCCGAGTCGGGGGTTCCAGTTCCATTCTCGACTGTGACAAAAAACCGGGTCTCTTTATCAGATCTCCGAAGCGTCGTGGATGGGATGTTCCTGACTCGATCAATAACGTCAATTGGATGGATGTCTTTGCCCAACTTGGTATTCTCGCTGGTCACCCCTCCCCCTCCGATCTCATCGTCGATGGATTATACCGATGCATTTATGAGGGGCTGGGGCCGTCCCCCTTCAGATATTGCTGTGAAGGAGCGGTTCCTGGAGCCATTACTACCCAGTACCGCTCGCATCCCGGGGCGTAACCTTTGGTGCTGCTGCGTGCGCTGGGACAGGTATACGAGGTTATCGCGCAATATCGAGGGGTGCAGCGTTGTACCGAACTTCATCCTTCGGTATTGCCCGTGAAGACTGGGTCACTGAAGTCAGTGATCGTCACTTTCCAGACCTCCGGTAACGGACTGAGGCTCGATTACACGCAAAAGCCAAGAGCCAAGAACTCAACAATCTTTGCGGGGTGATAGATGCCGCTTTTCGCGCTCTCCATGGTGTTGGGTCGGCTGCCCCGTCAGCGTTGGGGTGAACCACCCCCATGACCTTGGATTTTGTTCCAGGAGTGAAGGGAGGGAGAGTAGATTAACAAATGTACAGACGGCCAGCATTCTGCCCGTCGCAAACACAGGTTCCCAGACGGCTGAATCGCAGGCAGAAGTCCTCCATACAGCGTCCACGGGTAGCACGTGCCATGCAGTGTCATCTCATGACCGACTCGTCATCATGTTTTTTTGCTCCCGAGAAAAAAACAACCTTCTTTCTAAGCGCATGTTTAGGCGCTAGAATGTCCCCAAGCGGAGACGTGTGGGATGGAAGAGCTGGCCAACGCAGAGAGTAAAGTAAGGGGTGGCATAATAAAAGAAGGTTTTTTCTCCTCTCGCACCTTGACCGCGGACGAGGGTCCGTCTTGATGCTGCTGCTGCCACGTCTGAGCGACGAGGACCAGGTCCGATGCTGGCTTGAAACCAAGGTGCCACCCTCCCGTAGCCAAAGTCAACGTGCGAAAACCTTGGGATTCGTGTACACCATGGTAGAAGTTGGAGCCCGAATTTCGGAGTGGCGGTGGAGGTGCTCGACCTGCCCGCGCGTATGCTACTGATAGTAGAGCAGGTAACATTAATAAAACTACTTCTGATATAGATAAAAGAGTTGTACTGTACAGGGGCCAGTGCTTCGCCGTCGAGGCGAGCAGATTTCGACGGCATGGTTATACGGCATTTGGAAACGTGAGCAAAGCGGATAAACAGGAGCATGATGGTGAGGTTGTAAAAGTTCTGCCTCTCTGGTATTGAAACGAGGTTATGGTATCACAAACTTTGCATTGGAAACCCGAATCGACCAGGTCTACACTGCCTAGGTAGCGTAATCTGCCGCCTCCTTTCCGCTGGCAGTGACATTTCGCGTGAAGCGTGAATAACAACAATAAGTTCAACCGCCATCTAAGATGACATGACCCTCGCGCCCCTCCCCTCCGCCTTTTGGGTGATGCTGGGAATAACCGCCTACGTGCTCCTCCGGATTGCCTCCTGCACCTTACCAACTGCTTGAACACCAGAAACATCTGACCGCAAATAAGAATGACCCTGGACTCCGCGATGAAGGGCCCATCTTCAGGTAACCGCAAAATAAAAGGAACAGCTTGCCCATCGAGGCTTGGCTCGTGGGGTAGTATAAAGTAAAATGGGGATGAGGTGAAAGAGACCTCTCAACCGTTGTATGAACAATGTGATTGCAGTTCGCACCTCTCTCGTCTGGTAATAAAAAAAGTCATACATGGTTTCAAAGAATTGACCAGTCCAGTCGTGATGGAGAAGAGGAAAAAAAAAAGAGAAAACTTGAGGTGAATATCCCTTGTGTCTCACACGCCCACCGAAATGGTCGGCAGACTGGGCAGCAGATCAAGCCACGACGAGCCCGGGTTCGCGTCCCTGGCGTCCCACATGGCGTTGAGGAAGACCTCCATGTTGTTCCTGTACTTCATGTTGGCGCTGTCCATGAGCGTCTTGATGGCGTCGGTGGCCGTGTCCCTGTCGGCCTTTTCGCGCGCCTCGATGGCGGCCAGGGTGTAGGGGAAGCTGACGCAGCGCTGCGACTCCTGCGACACGGTCATGGTCATCTTGAGGTCCGACATGATGCTCCTGGCCATGGCGGCGGCCATGTCGTCCTTCTCGCCGAACCTGTAGCGCAGGCGGTGGATGAAGAGCAGCGCGGCCGTCTTGTAGATGCGGCTCTGGGCCAGCATGTGGATGACCTCGGGGGTGGTGAAGCGGTTGGTGAAGTCTGGCGGGATGTGCGGCTGCCAGGCCTCGATCTCCTGCTCGAGGTCGTCGAGGGCCTGCGTCTGCTCGGGCACGTCGATCTCGTGGAAGAGGCTGTAGCTGACGCGGCTGAGGTCGTAGAGGTGCTGCAGCAGGGGGATGCAGACGCCGAGGTAGGCGTCGACGTGGCCCTCGGGGGGCGGGGCGATGCCGCAGACGGGCAGTTCGCGCTGCATGAGGCACTCGTTGATGTCGACGGCCGTCATGTAGACGAGGATGTAGTGGGTGCGGTCGCTCGAGATGAGCGCCGTGCCGAGGAGGTGGCGGATGTGGCTGAGGACGTATCGCCGCACCGGGGCCGCGCTGGTGCCGAGGGCCATGTTGGAAAAGTAGACGATGCCGAGTCCCAGGCCGGCCCACGGGAGGAGTTCCTCGCGCTTGAGCGTCGGCAGCGGACACGAGCGCAGCTGCTCGACGGCCATGGCGCCGCGCTGGAGGTTCGCCTCGGGATCGTACTCGCCCGTCTCGAGGCCCATGTTGGCCGCGAAGGCGCTGTACATGGCGATGTAGGCGTCCTTGCCCTGGTCGAACATGGAGAAGAGGTGGACCGTCATGTCGAGCTGCATGCTGTCGACGAACGTCGGCCCGATGAAGTACTGCATGAAGTTGGCCTTGTGCAGCAGCCTCGACAGCGACGTGCGCTCGATGTGGTCGAGGCGGCCCAGCGTGCTGCCGTACGGGCTCAGGGACTCGAGGATTTTGGACGGCGGGCTCGACGCCGAGTCCGAGGACGAGTCGGACGAGCAGTCGTCGGGCGGGCTGCCGGAGCGGTTGATGACGGAGGCGAGACTCGCCGTTCGCGAAGAGAGGCTCGGTTTCGGGTGGACGCGGGTGAGCATCGACGCTGGCGTCGCTGAGGAGGTTGTCGATGGTGTCGCTGGCGTCGATGGTGTCGTCTTCATCGTGGTCGTCGTTGTCGTCGTCGTCGTCGTCGTCGTCGTCGAGGCGATGCTGGGTTTACGGGCGTTGGCTATCGGGCACGGCAGGTTGGCGCCCATGCCCATGATCTTGCTCCGAATGGCCACCTTGGAACGGCCCTTGACTGCGGATCGTGGCACTGGGCGCACAAAGACACAGTCGCGGCCGTTCATGAGGCATCGGTCGCATTGTGGGTTGCCTTCCGAGAAGGTACATTTCGATTTCTGATAGTAGCACGGCGCGCAAGCCTTTGCAACGGGCTGGACAGACACGATCGTGTATTAGTTGGGAGGTCGACAGGCGTCATGGGGATGGCACAACGAATGGATGGTGATGTGTGGGACAAGGGATGGCGAGCGGTGCGGGCGCATGTGACCAGAGACGACGACGAGAAAAGAGGTATGGGATCTCTTCATCTCAGCATCTCTTCATCTCAGGACCGACGCCGACGTCGAGGTCGTCAAGCCAGTGTACCACCACGCGGCCATGGGTGAAGACGATGCATCGCAAGACAAGCCAGCCAAACTCACCATCGTGATTCAATGACAGGTGGGGGTGGGCCATTCGAGGTGCTCCAACAGACAAAGTTCTGTGGGGGGGAACACAGTGACAGTGACAGTGACACAGGTCTTGATCCTGAGTCGAGCAGGCCAGTCTCGTCTGCGGTCGTTGCTGGCCAGAGTCTCGTCGCTTTTACTCTGTATCCTCCTTCGATGGCGGCGAGGCACTTGTTCGAGGAGATCGTCGCCGTCGTCTTCGCCTTCGTCCTCGTCCTCGTCTTCGTCTCGCTTCGCTGTGCGCACGCTTCTTTTCTCTGTAGGGCGTGCGATCGGTTCGGTGGTATTGCGCTGTGCTGAAATACGTGTGCTCCCAGTGTGGTATGTGTACGGTCAAGGTTTGTATGCGAGACAAGACGGTGGTCTAGGACGAGAGGTAAATGCCGAGGAGTTAAGGAGTTAAGGAGAAGAGTGGGATGTAAAAGCGATGTTATGATATGGTTGACCTGCTGTAGGAATCCGAGCAAAGGCGACGACTGCGCTGAGTATGGGTATGGTGGGATATGGATATGGGTATAGATATGGGTATGGATATGGATGGGTAGGGGGGCCTGGGAGGTGGAAATAAGCTTCGGGCATGGCGCGCATGGATTTGATGAAGCTATTGGGCTACAGTGTACGGATACGCATACATAGTAGGTAGCGGTCTGATCCATGGCTGACCGTCAAGAAGAAGAGGAGTGTGAGAAGGACGAGGATCGATGGGTGTGTGGTCAAGGACTCCTCAAGCGTCTGGTCGGTATTATCGGGATGGAGACTCGAGGCCTTTTGGTCTGGTCTTGTCTCGTCTGGCCCCCCCCTCCTCTCTGTACTCGGCCTATATCCATTACAGTGTAGTGCATGTATTATTGTTCCGTGGTGGCGCGATGGGGTTGGCACAGGTTGGAGCGCATGATGTCTAACGATGTTGGACGAGCTGTGCTGATCTGATGCTGATGATGATACTCAATGCTCACACAGTAGGCTGGTTGAGGCTTGACGGTGGTGGTTGACTCTGAACAACGGTCAACGCTGGCACCGCATTCAAAGGTGGGTACAGGTATCCCATACGATTAGTTCCTCACTCCTTTCTCAGCAGCACAGGCGAGGGGACGATATGATACCGGGGGAGGGAAGACAGAGCTACAGAAAGAGGGTCAAGGCCAAGCTGCATGGGCGTCCCGGCCAGAGGGGCGGAACGAACAGTGAATTGGGCTGCGTGTGGTATGGTATGGGCGTGGACGAGGACGTGGATGAGGGTGTGGACGAGGGTGTGGACGAGTGGACGAGGGTGTGTGGGATGGGAGGACAAGGGACGGACTGGATGGCGAGGAGGAGAGGGGAGGAGAGGAGAGGAGAGGAAAGGAAAGGACAAAGACTATCCCAGGGCAGACGAGGGATCGTTGTGTTGCCTATTAATTAATACATACTGTGAGTACGGATAGTCTGGTAATTAGGACACGTCGAAGAAGCATCGAATTAGGCAAAGACGTCGCACAACACCATGGATGGGCTTCTCGAAGCGTGAATACTACTGATATGTAGGCATGGATGGTGGTGGTGGCTGGCTGGCTGGCTGCTTGGAGGCGCAGCGTTTGCTCGATCGTTCGTTCGCCTATATCGTCAGTTCGCCAGTCCGTTCGGCTTGGGCCTTGCGAGGACGATCAAGACTTCATGTTGCTGTGGATAGTGTCGAATTAATCGTGTTGTATTGTCAGGACCAAAAAATGGCGCACGAGACTACTGATATACTATGTACCTCTCGGGAGCATATAAACAAGATTCCGTAAGGTACGTACCAGAGGTATATCTCTCTCAATCTGATATACCTCCCTAGGGAGAAATCTCCAGAATTTCTCCCTACTAGTATATACCTTATAAATAAACTTAAAAATAAATTTTTTTATTCAGAACTCCTTTAAGATCGCTATAAATACTTTCTATATTCTTTTATAATTTCTTAAATAATAATTATAAATTATATAAGTAAGATATTAATTAGTTAGAGGAAAGTTAATTTTATTCTCTAAACTTAACTTCTTATTAACTAAAATATTTTAAACCTTAGTATAAATTATTAAACTTATTATATAATTATATAGTTTATTTTTCTTCTCTTTTTTAATTCTAATTTTTTATTAAATAATATATAATTTTCTAAATAAGATCTTTTTACTATTATATTACTAATTTTATATAAAGATTTTAAAATATCTTCTCTTATTTATAATAATTTTCCTAAAGAGACTTCTACCTCTCTCTATATATCTCCTACTAATATTAAATATATTAAGGAAGTAATTAATAATATAACTAAAACTGCTATTAATAAGACTATTAATAATAAAATTACTATCTATAATAAAAAATATTCTAATTATAAGGAAGTTAAGAAGAATATTCCCTACTATTCTAAGTATCCAGTAAAATATTTTATATTTACCTCTAAATTCTCTATATTTATAGTTAAGAAGCTAAAGAGAGTTACTACTTCTAAAAGTTTTCTTACTATAAAAGCTACTAAAATAACTTTAATTTTATTAGGTTATAAATATAAATATATTAATAAAGATAATAAAAATAAGCTATATAATCTTTATCTTAACTATTTTTCTTCTCTCACTAAAAGCTAAAATTAATTTAATATCTACTACTAAAATTCCTATTATTACTATAAGTATTATATATCTAGTAGTATTTATAAGCTAAATATAGAAGTAACTATTTACTTCTATACTAAATTCCTTACTATATATAATAATAAAATAATTAAACTTATAATAAATACCTTTTCTTAAAGTTTTTAATTTAATTTCTAACTTATATATTTTCAGATTAGGAATACCAAACGCTAAAAACTTTATAATATTATTACTACTACTTATAATAATTATTATACTCCTATTCTTACTACTAAAAGTAACTCTACTCTTTATATTATCTTTATAGTATTTATAGTTTTTATAGTTCCTATTACTACTATTTTATCTCTTATAAACTTTTTTATTAATAATATTAATAATATTAACTTTTTTCCTTTAGCTAAAAGTTTAATTACTAACTTATATTACTTACTTAAGCTCTACTTTTTTATTATACTAAATAGCTATACTCTTAATATCTTTCTTAAATCTCTTTTTAATATATATAAGTAAATAACTTATTATAATAGTCCCTCAGGATAATAATATAATTTCTAGTTTTCTTATTTTAAATTTTAATCCTAAAGGATTTATCTTTACTTACAGACTTTATACTTTAGATATTCTTTTATTTATAGACTTTAACTTTAAATTAAAAAATACTTTACTTTCTTATACTCTCAGTTTATTTAATTATAAACTTATAAAGTCTCTAATTAAATTATATTCTATACTAACTCTAACTAAAAAAACTTAAATTATATTTTCTTATCTTTCTTAAAATTACTAATATAGTTTCACTTAAAGAGATCTTTTTAGTAATATAAACTAAATTACTTTTAGAACCTCTTAAACTATTACTTAAATAATATTTTTATTAAACTATTTACTATAAATTACACTAAGGAAATATAAGTAACTAATAATCTCTTTTTAGAAATCTCTTAATAAAACTAGTAATTATAAATATCTATATATTTCAGATAAATTTAAAACCTTATAAGCTTCTTTATTACTAAGCTTACTATTTAGAAATTATTATACTTAATCTGAATTATTATTAATATACTTTTAGAGATAGAGAACCTTATTACTTCTAAATTCCCTATAAGTAATTAGAATTATAATAAAACTAGTAAATAACTTATGAATAATACCTCTTTAGCTACTAAAAAGAGAGAGAGTAATTTTACTTCTATAATTAATATAATAACTATAAATTACTTTATAGCTTTTTAAGTAATATTATCTCTAAAAAGTTTTATTATAAAACTTTAAAAGCTTTTTTAATCTTATATATTATCTCTAAAACTTATATTAGAAGAGACTACTAAAGTATCTTCTAAACTCCCAGATTCTATACTATACTTAAGATATAGATATTAAGTCTTATAAATATAGTTAAGTACTTAATTTACTACTTCTTAATATTGAAACTCTAGGTTTTAGTTAAAGTAAGCTAGTTAACTAACTGTAAATACTAGATGTAGCCTTATTATTACTACTATATATAATATAATACTAACTTTCCTCTAGTAGAAATTAATCTCTTAATATAGAATCTCTCTATTATATAGAAGGAGTTCTAAATATACTATTAAGAAATAATCTCTCTCCTTAAACTTATAACCTTCTAGTAGGAATCTATAAATCTTCTCTATATATATAGTTTATAAGAGCTATAACTTTTAAGCTTCTTAATTATATAATATCTTAATATCTAGAAACTACTATAAGTTCTCCCCTCCCTTAAAATAATATTATAATTAAAAACCTCTAATAGCTTCTCTCGTAAGATCTTTATATACTTTTAGATATATTAGGATACAGTCGTTAATATAGAAGAAAAATAGAATCTAGCTTTTTTATTAGTAGTAATCTTCTCTAGAAATATAAGAAAACTATAAATTTCTTAGGTTTTTCTTAAGATATTACTACTAAAAGATAGATAATCAGTAGAAACTATATAGTACCTTCTAGAATTTCAGAACCTTCCCCTATTTCTTATACTCTAGAAATATCCTTATATAGATCTCTTTATTAATATCTATATAAATAAAAATATTAACTATATTATACTGAAGAAACTTAAGGTTAAACTACATTATAATTACTATAAACATCTAAAATAACATTCCCACAAGTATTACTATATAGATATTATATATATCCTTTAGTTACTAGTCTCCTTATATTATTAAGTAAATTTTTAACTTAAATAGTTATCTATACTTATTAAGTTTATATATATAAACCCAGTAGTAACTAAAAATTATTTAACCTCTCACAATTAGCTTATTAACTTTATCCCACAACCTTGAGACCTAGTAACCTTATAAGTATATTTCCTTAACCTCCCTAAAACTCTATACTAATAGGTAAAAACCTTAAAAACTCACACTCTTCTTAATATAGTTTAGATACTCTTCTCTACTTATAAGCTGCCAGTAAGATATTAGGAGGAAAAATAACTCTCACTAGTATATATTTTAAAAGCTTAAGGATTTTACACTATATAATAGCAACTAGGATCTTCCTGAGAGTATATAAAGCTCCTCTTAGTTTTACTTTAAATTTTTCAGACTACTTAAAAATAGTAGATATTTCTATAGGTATTTTAGAAATTTCTTACAGATTTTCTTACTTACTTTATCTAGTAGCTTTTCTACTATATACTCTAAATTATCCACCTTATTAAGACTCTCAGACTAACTAGACCTTAAGTATCTACTAGATATAGTAATTAGTTTTATATAAACTTTAAGATATTTATATATCTTACACTCCACTAGAAAAGTAGCT
The DNA here is from genome assembly GCA_001693025.2 of Colletotrichum lindemuthianum. Classification (NCBI taxonomy): domain Eukaryota; kingdom Fungi; phylum Ascomycota; class Sordariomycetes; order Glomerellales; family Glomerellaceae; genus Colletotrichum; species Colletotrichum lindemuthianum. The sequence goes on along the minus strand of MASP02000426.1, from coordinate 78,455 downwards.
TAAAAAAGTATTTATAATATTATCCTTACTATTCCAGAATTATATTATATTTACTCTTCCACCTTACACTCAGTAATAAATACCTCCTGGAATACTATTATAAAGCTTATAGATTCTAGGGAGGTTAGTAGTATTAACCAGAATTTAAATTTAGTCTCAGTGAAAAATAGTCCCTCTTAAAAGTCTAATTTATCTTAAAGATCTTAAATACTTATTTACTTAACGCTTAAAATAATTAAGGAAAATTCTATAACTTTATCTACTTCCTTATTAGTATTTTACCTTACAGCTATATTTTTTAACTACTCTATAAATTTAGTAATCCTCTTCTAAATATCTTTAAGATTTATCTAAGAGAATTCTAATATAAAGTCTTTTAGGTTACTATTAAAAAACTCTTTCTTATTAAAAATTATATTTCTTATTATAAAAACTTCTTTCTAAAGAGGATTCTAAATCCTAAAAAAATTACTTAAGATATAACTAACTAGAAATCCTAAAAATACTCTTAGTATAAGCTTCTAGTAGTAATATTACTTAAGCTAAACCTCTCAAATTATTATATATATTTAGTATCTATATACCCTTAAGTGGGAAAAGTCTAGAGTTATTATATATATATTTTCATCCTTCTAGAAGTAATAATAAAATTACTTATATAGTATTTTCCAGCCTTAAGAGGCTGAGAGTATATAATTATAAGTATATATAGCAGCTTTTAGAATTTTAAGCTATAAAATAAAAAGAAGAAATATCCTAATTACTATAAACTTTATATACTTTTTAATTACTACTACTACTATAATAGGGTTAGGCCTGTAAACAGGCCTATTTACGTAACATAAGTAGCCTCACAAATATAAATAGCTAGATTTATCACAGACAGATAGAAAGAATTAACTTCTCTTCTCTCCAGAATCTAAAACCTACTATTCAGATCAGCTTAGCTTTTAGACTATAGATCTGCGAATGTAATTCTATAGTTTTAAAATATTTTTTTAATATTTTCTGTCTATTTTTACTTCTCTCAGGTTTCATGGCTGGGGGTGGTTAGTTGGTTTTAGTCCAGATGGGCCCTCTCAGCTATAGCCTATTTTAATAGTGCTCCTAGAGGTAGATATTTTAATGGAGGTCTATCCAGGATCTCACTCTATTTCAATAGTGCCCAGAGGTGGATATGGAGGTCTATCCAGAATCTCACCCTATTTCAATAGTGCCCAGAGGCAGAGATAGAGGTCCATCCAGGTCTCACCCTATTTCAATAGTGCCTAGAGGCGGATCATTCTGCTCTCAGTCTTCAAAGCTAGAACGGAGAGACACTTCTATACTACCTTAACGAACAAACGTTAATATAACATAATGAAAATATAATATATTATCCTACTATTAAGAAAAGATATATAAGTAAGTATAAAAACTGGAAAGATTACTAAAGAAAGCTATTTATAGATCTATACTAGAAATAAGAAGACTGAGTGATAGTTATATTTATACTCTTAAAACTGGCAGATACTCTAGAGATCTAGAAAGTATTTAGGAACTAGCATTTATATAACTTTACTAAATAAACTTTTATAACTTTATATTACGAAATTATTCTTAGTAGGATATTTACAGACCTAGCTTACAGGTAGACTAGGAATTACTCTACTAAATATAATAGAAAATAATAATTTTAATAATAATTATAAAATAATTAAGAAGGTAATCCTACTAAACTAATAAGTATAATAGGATTAACCTATTTATCTAAAGATTAGTAAAGAGATAAATAAATAGACTATTTAAATACCTCGAATATAGAGAAGATAGTTAGGTAAAAAGGAAGACCACTATAACTTAAATACTTCTAACGTAGAGAAGACAGCTAAGTAAAAAAGAAGATTACTATAACTTAAATACCTCCTTTTTAGAGAAGATAATATATAAGGATAATTATATTTAGACTTTTAGATACCTCTAAAGAAAGAGAAGATAGATAATATTAAAATTACTATAAATTACTAATTTATTAAGATCTTTAGGAAGATCAACCAGTAGCTTTATATAAAATCAAATTAAAATATTATATAATAAAGATAAAAAGATAATAAAAAACTTTATATAGATAGTCTTATCTACTACTCTTATTAATAATAAATAATTAGAATATTATTATTATTACTTACTATAATAATTATATAATATAATATAATCTATATAAGATAATTTAAAATAAAGATAATAGTTATACTAAATTTAATACTAAAGTCTCTTTTATAGTATTAGCTACTACTATATTCTTAGGCTCAGTATTTAAAAATATTTAACTTTAAGCTCTAAATATCTCAGAAGATTCAGGTGATATTCTTTCAGTTTATTCTTAATATAATAATCTAACTGGGAACCTATCTTTAGGATTTTAAACTGAGGCTCTATTAGGAAAAAATAATATATCTATAAATATCTCTATAACTCTACTGATAAACTATATCCTAACTGTAGCTAACTACCTAATATTAGTGAAAATACTCTAAATTTAGCCTACTATAGCTATTATATCTCCTTAGTCTGAAGGAGCTCCTAAGTTTATTAGTAATAATATCTCTAATTTCCTAGATAAATTTAAATTACTAGTAGGCTTATCCTATAAGCCTGAAGCTAATATAATTAAGGAAGTCTATATATATTATACTCCATACCTCAAGAAAGCTATAATATTAATCCTAATAGGTAAAACCACCTAGATAGAAGCTAAAGAAACATTTTTAACTATATATAAGCTTACAGACCTAATAGTTAACTAAAACTCTAATAAGGAGCTGAAAGTTTTTATAATTAGAAATTTACTAAAGGAAGATAATCTAGTAGGAATTATATTTCTATTAACTATAATTAATAACCTCCAGATCTATATTACTATCTAAAGAGACCCTAAGCTACCTAATTAGAAGCTAATATATATTACTATATATAGAAAACCTCCTAGAGTATTAAGGGAAATAACCTGAAACCTTTACTATAAATTCTATAAGCTTATTAATATAAATTAGAAGACTTTTAAAACTATATTCATACAGTAGGGAAAAGACTAGACCTTAATAAAATAACTTACAGGCTAGCTAAAAATATTAGCCTCTAAGGCTTTCTCTCTAAACTTATTAAAAATAATTTTAATAAAACCTAAAGTAGTTTAGATACCTAAGAAAGTAAAGATAGTTAAAAAAAGTATTACTATAAGAGCAGAAAAGTTAGTAGATATCTTCAAAAAACTTCAGATTAATAGCGCCAGCCTCTCTATAAATAATTAGATATTAGTAATCTATAATATTATCAGGCAGAAGAATAAGTTCTCAGCATATATAGAGATTTACACTATATTAATTAAACTAAGCTCTACTTATTCTTCTTATACAACTAATTCGCAGGCTTATAGAAGTAGTAACTTCAGAAGATCTTAATATAGAATAAGTAGAGCTTACAGTAGTTAGATACTACCCTTTAACCGCTCCTATCCCCAGTACTAACCTACAGATAATATAAACTACTAATAATATAGATAGTTAGGATATTATATAATAACCTATAAAACTATAATAGCCTGCCAGACTTATAGTATTTACTTCTATAGAAAAGATACTTATTATATTAGCTATTAGGGCGACAAAATAATATTAAGATAAGATAATATTATTAATAAAAAATACCAGAAAGACTAACTAGACAGAAAGATAATCCTATTCTATATTACCTAGAGACCTCAGGTTTTCCTAAAGGAAGCTAAGGAAGCTAATAAAATTAGATTATCATTATTCCCTAAACTTATAAAACTTATTTAGAATTATATAAAATAGTAAGTCTTAATTATAGAAGCTGATAAGCAGTTTACTAAATACTAGCAAAAAAAATAAGTAGAGGAGGTTTATATTATATTTAATATTATGATTTCCAACCTTATTCATATTACTATATTTGAGGATAAATCTAAAGTAGCAACTGAGGATATCATAACTACAGACAGATTAAAGCTAACCTCTATAAGATTTATATCCTATTATTATTATAAGTCTCAACGGGAATTATTTACAGATCTAACTAATAAAAAACATTAAGCTAACTTTTCTCAGCTAGAGCTAAAAATTATTAAACTAAACTAAGATAATAAGCTAATGCTAACTATAGGGGAAGTTCCTTAGGGAATACTCTCTACTAAATGAATACCTAAGTAACCAGCTTTTACTATACTACTAATAGATACTAATAATTAAGCTCTTACTTATTATATTTATTTTAAGAAAATAGAGAGGTAAATCTCAGTTCCTAAAGATCTACTTTAAAAAGTCTAGCTAGTATATACTTAAATCAGCTATAAGTATATTTAGTTAGTTATAAAAAATTACTAAGAAAGTTAGTAGATAAAAGAGGTTTTTATTTTAACTGAGGAGGAATTTATAAATATATTTAATAAAATTAGTAATAAGGAGAATGTAATTTAAATATAGATTAATTAATAAAACTATCAGTATATTACTAAACTAATAAAACTACAGTCTAATAATAAGAAAAATATACTAATAGTTTCATTATGTAATTCACAGACCTAATTAGTATTAATCACCTAAGTTTATAATATAGAAATTAAAGTTATAAGCATTATAATAAAGTTAGTTAAAACTACAGAGAATATAATTACAAGCTTCACTATAGTTTATAATTTTATAATAACTCACTTCTAGGTTAATATTTAATTTATAGATCTATAAAACCTGAAAATTTAAAGAATTATTAACACTAAATCAGTAATTAATATTATCTCTAAAGGCTATATCCAGAAAGCTAATCTATTTAGATATATCACACCCACACGTCTGGAACTATAAAATATTATAAACATTAAATATACTACAGACTTCCAAGAAGCAATAATAGAGAATATCTATATTAGGGATTATTATATTCCTAATATAAAGTTCTTTATTATATTATAAGGAACTATTATAAAAGATTTAGTCCTAAGTATACTATTTATTATTAAGATATATATAACACTCTAGTATACTCTAAACTAAATAGTTAACTAGATTTAGTCTGGAAGTATTTAACTGAATATTCTATTATTATTTTATATATATAACTTAACTACTAAGTTTCAGGATATTATACTGAACTTTTTAAATTTTAACTATATTTAGTATATATACTCTCTTCCTCCTTCTATAGGGAAGGGAAACTAGAAGCTACTATTGAGACCTATAAATTAACAGCTAGCAAATAAAATATAGAAGAAGAAAGTTAGTATAAAGTAGTAAATAAAATAGATTCTAACCCTCAGGAGCCACCTCCACTACTAAAGTTTAATATACTGAAAAATATTAAAGAATTATTAGATAATAATAAAAAAGTAATTATAGTAGTAGATAAGACTAATAAAAAATTCAAGGTAATTTTAGAAGTTTCAATCTGAAAAGTAATTAAACTAAGGATAGAAGAAATTTACAGTATTATTACATCTCTAGGAAATTATAATCTAGAGTATTTATCCTATAAACGATAGTATCTTTATAGCTTTTACAGACCCCTAAAATATAAATAATAAATATATATAAGAAATTTTAAGAGATAGAGGAAATTCTATTATAAAGGATAAAATATAATAGAAATAGTAAATACTATTTTTAAAAAGAAGAGGAAGATATAGTAAAAAGAAGTAGTAATAACTAATACTTAGAACAGACCTATAGAAGATATTAATATTATATATAAAATAAAAAATAAAAAAGTTCAGCTTGTAAATAATATACTATCAGATAGGTTAACACCAGAAAGAGACCTAGAATAAAAATTAAAAGTATAGAAAGAAGCGAAAAAAAATATCACTAATAATTTTATAGCCTAATTCACAGATATAATTACACTAAAGTTTTTAAACATTCACTCCACAGAATACTTAACACTAGAGAGATTATATCCAATCCTGAATAAACTTAGTTATTTATACACCTTAGAGAAAGAGTTTCTAATAGAGATCTTAAAAGTAAGAAAGAAAATACTAACCTGGGATTTTAATTATTATAGAAAGATACTAAACTCTATTACGCCACTTCAGATAATGAAAATAATTCTTTATAAGATATAGTAAGCTAGGTTAATTCCTATCCTAAAAGGTTTAATAGAGAATATTCTTAAGATCCTGAAAATATATATTTAGAATAGTATACTAAAATATAGTTATATTACCTATAAGAATCTATTCTTTTTAATATAGAAGAAAGATAGTAAGATATAACTAATTAACTTAGTAATAAAAATTAATATAATTACTATTTAAGATATAGAACTTCCTCTAGAGGCTAATAAATTTTTAGAAGACTTTAGTATATATAAGCTATTATTACTTTTAGATATTTTTTCTAGATATAACTAAATTCCCTTAGATTCTAAAAGTAGAGACTTAATAATATTTACTATACTGCTTAGACTTCTCTAATATTATATCCTTCTAATAGGAAGTATAAACTTAGTTATATAGTTTATAAGAATTATAATAAGGATCTTTTATAATTTAATTTCCTATTACTATAAGATCTTTCTGGATAATATTATAATTAAAAAGCTAATAATAACTTATAATAAAGAAGATAACCTATATTATCTTAGTATTTACAGATATATTCTAGAATATATTCAGAATATCAATAAGGTTTTAGTGAATATCAAACTCGCAGGATATATAATTGTAGTTGTGAAGTCTTAATAGGTATAATAGACAGTTATGATAGTTAGTTATATCTGTAGAACTTACAGAAGACAGTCTAAGGAGTCGAAGATTATAAAGATTAAGGAATAGAAATACTGTAGTAGTATATTAGAAGTATAATTCTTTCTTAATATTATAGTATTTTATTGAAGATAAGTCTAAGATTATTCCGCTATAGTAAGATTACTTAATAACTTACTGAAGAAGAATATTCCCTTTCGATAGGAATAAGAATAATAAAATAACTTAAGAATAAGTTTTATAGCTCTCTTATACTTATATCTATTAACTATAGCTTTATAAGTAGCTAAATATACTTAGTAGTGGATACTAGTAGTACTGGTTGGGAAGCTATATTCAGATAATTTATTAAGTAAAAATAAGTTGTTACTTACTTTGAAAGTGGCTTATTTATAGGTATAGAACTTAATTATAATACTGGTAAGAAAGAGTTTTAAGGAATATTAAAAATACTAAAATACTTAAGAAACTACCTTTATAGGTAATATTTTTTATTGGAAACTAATATTAAAACTCTTATTACTCAGCTTAATAGCGTTACTTCCAACTTACTAGAGGTACTAGTAATTTTTTAGATATCTTAAATTAGAATATTTAATTTTAAGATTAAGTATATTAGTAGGATAGCTAACTCTGCAGCTGATAGCTTTTTATAAAACCTATCTAGACTATCTAACTGAGATAATAAGTAAGGGGAAGGTAATATTAATAACTAGATTGATATATAGATCTTCTTTATAGATATAGCAACCAGAAGCTTTTTTGAAAAAGTATATACTATAGGAGATAATTAATATATTAAAGAAGTATTTAATTTAGAAGCTATAATAGATAGAACTAGCTAAATTAATAAAGCCTTAATACTTCTAGTAGTAGTATTAGATTATTTATAGATCTAGTTAAGAGAGACTAAGTAAATAGCTTATTACTTATTAATACTGAAGAAGCTACCTAGAATTAACTCTAGCTAATTTAGAGCTTTCAGGTAGAAGGTTTTAATATTCTAATTACAGGATAAGCTACTATTTACCTAACTAATACTATTTTATATAATTCCTTAATATATTACTAATAGGGAAGAACTATAAAGATAATTAATAGTAACTATATATAATAAGAGTAACTATTAAGAATAAGAAGCTATCTATAAGAAGTTAATAGATTAATATTATTAGCTTAATATATATAAAGATATATAGGAGGTAGTAGAATATTATCTAGATTATCAGATATAGAGAGTATACAGAATAGGAAACCTCTATAGTTTTATTACTCCTTAGGGATTTCTATTTAACTGCATCTATTTAGATATCTAGAGAGTGGGAAAATAGTATCTTATTAAGATAAGAGATATATTTATAAACTAGCTAGAAGCCTGATAGTTTCTATAACTTACTTTAAAGGTAATTATAAAGTTTCTGTGGGAAGAGGTTATTATATACTATAGTTTTTATAGAGTCTTTATAGTAGATAGAGAGCTAGAAAATAAGAAGTATATTATTAAGTTTAATAAGTAATATAGCTTAAAATATAAAGTCACTTCAGCTTATAACCTATAAGCTAATAAAGTAATTAAAGTTAGATATTAACTAATTACTTACATATTATTAGTATAGTTATAAGGTAATAATAATAAAGATCCTTAATTCTTTCTACTAGCTACTTTATTTACAGACTAAATAATAGTGAGAATATTAATAGGATTTATATTATTCTATTTAAAGTATAGATATAAAATAGTTATACCTATTAAAATACTTATATTAATATAGAGAATACTAAACTAAGTGTCAGTAAGAATACTAAAAGAAGAAATAAATATAAGAATTTATATTTTTATATAATTAGATAAGGATAGAGAGAAGGTAGTAATAATAATAATTAATTAATATAAGAAAGTAGTAGAAGGTTTTAATAAATAAAGAGAGAATATACTACAGAATAAATAACTAGAACCTAGTAATATAGTTTTAGTTTATAACGTTAAGTAAGTAATTAATAAATCCTCAGATAGAAAGCTTAAATATAGATAGATAAGCTTCTTTTGAATTTATTTAAAGATACTTAATACTTCTTCTTATAGACTTAAAATTTTATCTAGAGAAGAAATTACTAAAGTAATATATAGAGGAAATAGGTTAAGAAAATTTATATAGGCTCCTTAAGGATATTAAAAACCTTTAGATCTAGATATTTACAGATCTAATCTAGAGAAAGAATTAGTAAAAGTCTTCCTAACCTAGAGAGAACTTATAACTAATAAGGAGGAAGAAGAGGAAGAGGAGGAAGAACTTATAGTTCCGGGCGAAACTAATAATAATATCTTAGTAAGATTAATAACTTAATAAAAAGAATATCTATTAAGTATTAAGTATATAATAGAGAAGATACTTCAGGATCTTAAGTTTAAGATCTGAATTCTAGTAATAACTTTATCCTTAAAAGTTTAGTATTAGAATATAATAGTTTAATAATATATATATAGTAACTTTAATTTGTAATTTTATCTCAGATAGTATAAGTATTTACAGATTAAATTAAGTAATAGAGATATAAAAGGAAAGATATTTCACTTTTAATAAACCTAAATAAGTATAATAGATACCTACTTTTTATATTATAAAGTAGACTTAATATTTTTAAATAGGCTGGATATAATAGTTTATATTTACTAAATTAGTATATTTACAGACCTAATATAATAGTTAATATTATCTATTAAGGTTTCTGAACTTAATATAGTTAGGATAATAATAAGTAGTATTTATAGGTAAATTACTAGTTATAAAGCTTATTATTTTTCTTGAGAGAGATATATAGAAGCTTCTAGCTGATAAGATATAACTTAAAACTTTAGGGAGGGAAGATAATTCTACTTACGAAAAAGATATTATACTAAAGAATGAAAATATAATATATATTTATTACTAAAAGGATTTCCTTATCTATTTCTTTTTTTTCTTTCTTCTAGTTTTTATTATTTTATTTTCCTATTTATAATAATTAAATATATTTACAGACCTAATAAATAATAACTATCTTATTTCTCTTAAAGAAATTGATAATATAAGTAAAGAAGTTTCTTCCTCTAGTCTACTAGGAAATATTACTTTTAAACTAAAGATTAATATTTCTTAATAAGAATAGGAAAGCTGAATATAATAAGTAAGTTATATATAAAAAGATAAGCTAAGAAAGTAAAGAAAGTATTAGGAATATTAAAATATTTCTTCTATTAAAGGAAAAGTATATTATGCTAATAAGTAAAGTTAAATAAACTAACTCTATTAATAATAGTTTTCTTAAACTTTTGAGAGATCTTAAACTTAGGAATGGAGAGGCTATTATATTCGCCACTAAAATAATATATCTTATCTATATAATAGTAGCTAAAACTGAATTTTTAGTAGATAGTATTAAAGTTAAAAGAATAAGTATTCTAAGTTTTATAAAAGAAGTAGTTAGTATAAAAACTTCTAGGTAATAATATACACTTAAAATATAGATTACAGACTTATAAATTACTTTACTTATTATAAGTTATATAAGTATACTCTTTATAATAATTATAAGGGATAGTATTTTGCCTACTATACTTTTAAATAAAGAAACTATAAATAGTAGTAAGATATTAAAGTAACTTATAAACTTAAGATCTAGATTAATAAGTAATATTAGAATAAATAAATATTTAATAATAAAGTGTGAATATGCTATAAGTATATTCTCAGATAAGCTAATAGTCTCGAGGTTTTATGAGGATTCTCTAGAAGTTTATCTATATCTTGAGGGGAGGTTTGAAGCTATAGACTTAATAGGTAAAAGTAACTTTAGAGTACTTATTCTAAAGTATTATAATCTTAAGGAATATAAAACTAATTAAAATCTGAAGATAATAAGTTAGACTATATATTAATTTAGAGCGAAGTAAGAAAAAGAATATATATTAAAAACTTAGAAAGATTAACTGAAACTTATTATAGTATATTATTAATAATTTCTAAAGAAGCAGAGAAGTTTAAATTATAGATTAAGTAGATCTTATAAGACTTATTAAGAAACTATACTTATAGAGTATTTATTACTCTTCTAGGAAGAAGATAATTAAAATATAATATAGTAGAAGAGATATTTACAGATAAAAGAAGGTAAAATTAAGGATTCTAGAGCGATTAATAGAGGAAAAATATTAATTAATTTGGAGGAGAAAGCTTCCTTTTTATATTTACTAAATAATAATAAGATATTTTTTATCTAAATAATAATATTATTTACTTACTATTTACTTACTATTTTTAATAAAAGTAGTAATTTACTCTTATATAGAATAATATTTACAATAATTTACTTATTCTCAGATTTATACCTATAAAAGGAGATAATTTTACTATAGATAAAAAATCTCAGAATTTCCTCTATATATATATCATTTAACTTAAACTTAAGATCTTACTAACTTAATATTTATATTTATCCTTTTTAACTTAATAATATTACTTAAGTTTATAAATTTCTCCTTTATAATATCTATTTTATAAGAAAACTAACTTCTCTATATAATTTCAGAGAAAAATTCTTTACTTACTATAAGTATTAAACTAGTTTCAGAGTTAGTTATTTACAACCTCTATAACTCTAAATAGGTTAATAAGGTTACAAAAGAATACTCTATTATATTTATCTCTCTAGATTTTATAATTTAAATACTAGAAATGCTAAAAACTCCTGAAGATAGCTAACTATATAGATAATATCCTAACAGTAGTAACTAACTTCTATATTTAGGATTAGGAGTTTATAATAACTAACCTCTAGATTCTCAACTTAATATAGAATCTAACTACTTATAGCTACCCTTATGGATATTAGTAGGAAGTATAATAATAAGAAAATAGTTTCTCAGTATATTTATTAAAATAATAGATAGACTAATTTTCTTAGTATTATAAAGCTTCTTAAATATTTATATTCTAGTTTTATATAATCTACTAGTCCACATTAAATTTAGAGAAGCTATTAATAGAGATAAATAGATTACTTAATATTAATAGATACTTTAGGAATATATTAAAGTATATAATTTCTGTATTTTAGTAGTATCAAATAAAATCTATAAAGAAAATACTTATTAATATAGATAAAAAGTAAGAGAGAATTATTTCTAAATTATTATTATATAATATAAACTAAGTTAAGGTAAAATATAAACCTATCTAGTTATTAATTAAGATAAGGGATAAACTTAATACTAAGATAATTAATAACATAATAGTAATAGAGAATTATACTACATAACGGTAATAGCACTTATAGACCTAACTATCTTAAGATAATATTGAAACTTTTTCTATCTAATTATTTAATAGTTATATATTATATATACTAGAAATAACTACCTATAGTAAGTATCCTCCCTTATAATACTTAATTAGTTATAAATTATTCTTAATACTAGATAAGTTCTAAAATAACTTATAGACTATAATACTATTAGAGTAATATAGAAACTATATTTTAGTTGAGAATTTTATTCTAATATTCTAACTAAGGAGGATTTAGTATATAATTAACCTAACTTTTTTGAATAGTTCCGAGACTATAAAAATAATAATAAAATAAATATAGTAGTCTGACAGAAGAAGATATAAGATAACTGTAAAATATTCTTAGAAGCTGAATAAGTAAAGCCTAAGAAGCTAAGTATTCTATTAAGTACTAATAGTAATATTCTAATAATATCACCTGATAACTTAGAAACTTCTCTAGTAGTAGGTAGAAGCTATTTTCAGACTCCAGAAGTAGTAATCCCTATAATATTATTTTAGCTACTAAGAAAATAAATATATAGAATACTGTAACCTAATAATAAATTATTTATAAGTTATCTCAGAATCCTGCCTGCCTACTTCTTGGAAGTTATTAGAAGAAGAGTTTATACTGTTGAAACTTACCTTACTACCACTCTAGTCTCTATAGACTATAAGTAGGAGGAAGATCTTATTTTATTAATATAGATTTATCTAAACTAATGTTTCTAGTTTTAGAATATAGTTAAAAGTTGATATTAAATCAGTAAAAGCTATTTACTACTGTAGATTAGTATAGAGATAACTAAATTTCAGTAAACTATTTTATTAGCTACTATAGAGGAAACCTAAATCTAAACTACCTAGGAGGTAATAATTTACAGAAAGAAGTTAAGTAGTATATATTACTTTATAATATAGAGGGAACTTTTTAACTAGAGGGATATTTAGATAACTTTAAATTTATTACTCTACTTAGAATAAGTCTGTAAATAGGGTTAGCTAGCTTATTTTATATTAATAATAGGTTCCCTTAGAATATGTAAGTAAGTATACTTATTAATAGTGATACTTGCGACGCTGGATGTAATATTAATAATTACCAGAAGTGTTAACTTTTTAATATTAATATTATAGTTTTCTTATATTACTATAGTGGGAACTATTAGGTTAACCTTACTATAGATTAGCTTAGTAGCTTTATATTTTATTCAGATTCTCTATAGGGACTAAATAGTAATAATAATTTTATTAAAGAGGTTAATAACTTACTAAAGTTCTATAGAAGTATAGGTGTATCTGAGGATATTCTTTAGATTCTGAGAGCTAATACCTAGGTAGTCCTAACTAAATAGTAACCAGATAGGTATATATATAGCCTCAGAGCTGTAGAATAATCTTAAATTTACGTTTATAATAAGGTTCTTAATTCTAGAGAAAGTTTTTAGTATATTAAAGACTTCTAATAATATAGAAATAGGAATTACCTTCTTACTTACAGATAGTAGTTAGCTATCAGTAAAATATTCAGATTCTACTAAAAAGTTTATAGTAATCTACCCTCCTATCTAGTAATTATAGAATAGTATTATTAGGGTTACAGTAAATATCTAGCGTCAGACTTTATAATAATTACTCCTTAGATATCTATTAAAGATTTATAGATTTAATCTATAAAGAAAATAACTAATATATTATATTTAAGCTCTCTAGATATAATAGAAGTTAACAGAATTTCAGTATTACTTAATATCTAGCTGCTGAAATTTAGAATATCTAAATTATAAATAACTTTAAAATCTTATTACACGCTAAGGAAAAGTATTTATAGATCTAATAAAACTATAAGTATTACTCTAAAGTATAATATAAGGATCTAGTGATATAGTTCTTCCAGATAGCTAATATAATCTATATAACTAGTTATCAGCTGGCTATTAAAAATGTTAGTCCCTATAGAATATTTACTACTATTACACTCTAATTACTTAATTAGAATAAACTTTATATCTACTAGATATTATCTGAGAGACTAGTTTATAAATTAATATATAAATTAGTAGTAATAGATTTTATAGAATATTCCTTAAGGATCTGCTAATTATTCTTTTTCTCACTCTAAAGTTTAGGAAGAATAGCCTCATTTTATATAGAGTTTTAAATGGGACTAATAGGAAAAGGATTATAATAATTAATATTATCTTGAGAGTTACTATATATAGGAAGATTACTAGTAATTATTATATCCTAGTTAGAGAGAATTATAGCGTTATAGATAGATTTCTTTTATTTTAGTTAGATTTATTATGTAGGAGCTTAGAATAAGCTTAAGGGGAGGATTATGATAGGGTTAGGCTTGTAAATAGGCTTATTTATATAATATAAGTAGCCTTATAAGTATAAATAGCTAGGTTTATTATAGACAGATAGAAAGAATTAACTTCTCTTCTCTCCAGAATCTAAGATCTACTATTCAGATCAGCTTAGCTTTTGGACTGTAGATCTGCGAATGCAATTCTACGGTTTTAAAATATTTTTTTAATATTTTCTATCTGTTTTTGCTTCTCTTAGGTTTCATGGCTGGGGGTGGTTAGTTGGTTTTAGTCCAGATAGGCCCTCTCAGCTATAGCCTATTTCACTACCCTCTCTATTCTACTATTTTAAGTCTGAATATTTAATATAGAAGATTTAAACTTAATATCTCTCTCTTAAATTTCTATCTAGATTACTTTATACTTCCAGATCTTATTATCCACCTTAATCTCCTTAACTAATATCTTATATATAATCTTCAGGAAGTTAAGAAGCTTTGTAATGATATTTAGAAACTCCCCTATCTTCCTTATATAAAAATAGAAACTTTATATTAAACTTATTACTTAATCTATAAAAATTATAATAAATATATAATCCTTATAACCTTCTTTAAAGTTGTGAAAATCTATTATAATCCTCTCCCCTAAGTTAGTATACTATATTACTTCCTTCTAAGTTCTTTATACTATTTAATATATCTTACTTTTATATATATATATTATAATCTACTATATAGACTACTTATAAGTTCCTATTCACTCTAATATCTCTTATAGTAGTTAATAAACAGTTTATTACTTTAGATTCTAAATATTCTAACCTTAAATACTAGAGCTTCTGAAACTTAATTATTAGCTATCTTTATAAAAATATAATATACTTATATAACTTATAGAATTCAGGAGGTTTATCCTCAGATAGTAGTATTCACTTTATAGATACTTAAAAGAATACCTCCTTAAGAAAGTTATACTTTAGTATATATTACTTATTTATAATCTCAAGAAAGTAGAGATAACTTCTATCTACTTTTTAAATATAGTTATTATTTAGATTCTAATCTTACTATAACTTACACTTATAAAACTTTCTGAGTAATATTAAATTACTTATAAAGTTAAAATATAGTATAATATTAAATAAATATAACTTTATAGAGCTTTAGAAGCTTTATACTATTATCTCTATATTACTATAGCTTTCTATAGTAATCTTCTAAATACTAACCTAGAGGTAGTTACTTATTATAGCTCCTAAGAGTATTTCAAACTATTTAATACTATTAAAAATATATATTATTAACTCTAAATCTAGAATTATAAATCTTATAAAAATATAAGGTTTATTTAAGATTATTAAGGCTATAGTAGTTTTTCCGTAAGAGTATCTATATAGTCAGAACCTTAAGGTTAAGTCTGCAACCTTCCTTACATACTTTATAAATTCTTTATCAGATTTTATCCTTCTATTTATAACCTTCTAGATATCTAGACTAAGCTTCTAGGTGGAGTATCTAAACTACTTATTAATATAGAAATATCTTAAAAGAAAATATTATAGTTAGTATATCTTACAGCTAGAGCTTCCCTTTAACTTATAATCCTTATTATTATTAGATTCTTATTTATAATATTCACCTATATATTAATTAGAAGTTCCTCTACCTTATTAAACCCAGTTTCTACCTCAGCCTCTTAATATAATAGGGAAACTCTTTTAAGCTTCTTTATTATTATTAAGAGTATCTATAAAACTAAAAACTCCTCTTGCAGATCTACTTTAAGTTAGAATAACTTCTAATTCTAGAAAAAAAAGCTAAATATAACTTATAATCTTAGTTACTATTAAGATACTATTATAAACCCTAAGGAAGACTAAAACTAAATATAAGAAAACTTATAATTTAATATAACTACCTCTAAATCCTCTAGTATATTCTAGAAACTAAATTAAGAATTTATAAGAATTTAATATTTTTATATTAAAATACTTATAAATTACTTTCTCTCAGTAAGTAATTTATATCTCTATATTACTTTTTAAATCTAGCTTCTTTCTTATAAGTTTAATAAGAATTACTATATATTCTATAATTATTTCTACTTATCTCTTAATCTCACTATAGTTTATATAGCTTTTAAACTTAAATAGCTAGATATTAAAGCCTCCTATAATATTATAAGAATATTTTAAGAAGTTAAGAGAGATAGTATCTTTAATATATTCTTATACTATCTATATCTTTTTTATTCTCTTATAATATATTTTTACCTAAAAAGTATATTTAGAGTATTTTTTCTTATATAAGATTATATTTTTAGTTAAGAGGTATTTAAAAACTATAGCCTGCAGAATATTACTTTCTATATTTAAAATTATTATATTATCTCTCTCTTTAGAGGTTATAATTTAAGATAAACCTAGAGTATATATAAAATATCTAGATTTTAATAAGTAATTAGAAATCTCTAGGATTACTAGTTTAATAGTAAGCTATTTATATTTAATACTTAAGATACCTAGAACTACTTTATTATAAGTCTTAAGATTCACAAGATCCTAAAAACTATAGGAATAATATAAAGATTTAATTTAGTTAATCTAGAGGATCTAATCTTTAAAGCTACTTAGAATAATCTTTCTAGTAGAGATAGATATTACTTCTTAGGTTCTTAAGAGATTTCAAATAATTATAAAATAGCTAGTATAGTATATAAGACTCTTAATTATTAAATTAATTATATTATATTATCAGGACCAAAAAATAGCGCATGAGACTACTAATATACTATATACCTCTCGGGAGCGTATAAACGAGATTCCGTGAGGTACGTACCAGAGGTACGTCTCTCTCAATCTGACAGATAGGGAGGGGTCTCTCTCGCCCGCAGCTTTCTTTAGGTACTGTCTGTTACAACGACGTAATACTGCGTACGGATTACTACCATAGTATCCGTACGTAGAGGTCAACGTTTCCCAGATGCGAGTCTCCTGCGGCAGCCTTCTTCACCACGCCATGTAGCTGGTACGCATTGAGGCATGCTCAGGGTGTGGTGTGGACCACCCCAGCGCCTCGTCTTTGTATGAAGGTTGTCGAACCTGACGAGATTTGCCATGTACCGATACCGCCAGATATCCCCCATTCCCTCCCCTCCCCTCCCCTGCTTCGCAGGCATCTCTCCATCCCTCCCACCCTACACCACGATCCCTACCGCTCCTCGATGTACGCAGTGCTGTGTGATGTTAGCGTGAGTGTGAGCACTCGCGGTGCAGTGCAGTGTGTCCGCATCAGTAGTGATATTCGGTTGGACCAAGACCGCATGCGGGCATCCAAAGCACTAGACCGCCCTCGGAGGCAGTATGGGCGCCAGTCTGTGCACCTGAGAAGAAAGAAACGGTACGAGAAGGGTCTCGCGAAGAGCGGACGAGAACATCATGTTGAAGACGGACAGCCCTACGGTCATCAGTCTGCTGACCAGCTTGGCAAGGTAGAGAGAGAGTGCTTGTGGACAAGAGGGCAGAAGATTCCATCTGCTCACCAAGCTTTGGCCATGGACGATCATGTATCCGTATGCCCTGCCGCTTCTCTCTGCTAATCAACACTGCTCGCACTAATTACTTTGTATGCTCAGATAGACAAGTCTTCTAATTACTCCGTAGACCTTGCAACATTGGTGTCCCCTGAAACGTCGCGGCGGCGCAGTCCTTTTGGGTAGAGGAGGACACGCCCGTTGTGAGGGAAAAGTGGCCTGTTTTGACTTTCTGCCCCCTTCTCTAGCTCATCGCACAGATGTCCGGATCAGCGAGGAGAGACGGATTGCTTGCTGATGGGACCGTAGAGTAGTCTAATGGCGCAAGACCCTGACTGGGATGGTGTCTTTAGCTGGGCTGGATGGCCGACTTGTGTACTACCACAGTAAGGGATGTGCAAGCCCAAGGACAACTAATTGCCTCTTCACCTATACGTACTGAGTTGTAATTAGAACATGGACAGTCAGAGGTCGACGTTCGCTGAAGCCTCGGTCTCAGTTACGATCACTCGAGCCACGACATTTGACTGCGACTCGGAAACCGCTGATGGACGCCGTTGCTCCCCACAGCAAGGGACTGGCACAGAAGCAGCTTGATGTGCGGTCGTGTCATCTCGATCAAGTGGTATTATCATGGCACCGCGCTGAGGGGAGTGTATTACCTAGGTAGGTGGTAATTAGTAGGCATCTTGATGAATAGCATGGCGAGTACGAAGCCATGTCTTGATTTGCTTCCTCGACTTGGCTCTCCATATTCTCCTACTACGTAGTATGTCCGGATACGTGTATGCTCCAGATGGTCCCCGAAACCTTCTTCGCGCGACTCGAGCGGTTACACTGAACGTCCTCTTCTGCCCTTGTCTGCTCAACAACGTTCGACCTTGCCTTTGATAATCCGAGAATAACTCGAGAAGCGCGCCCGAAGCGACAGGACCACCGTATCGGTCCGGTTCTATTCCCAGCGGCAGTGTAACCACAATGGCAGGATGGACACATGGCTCGAGGTGAGCGAGGGAGTGAGTGAGTGATCAAGACCCCTGGCGTTGCGCCTCGGGGCTAGCTCCCGGGCCCGCGCCCGCGCCCGCTGCACCCGGACGAGCTGGAGTGACAGAAGCTGGGGCAGGGCTGGTTCCCCTTGGTCGTGATGTCGGTACGGATACGGATAGAGATGGTGAGATGCGATGCGGACACTTGCTGACAGCAAGACTTGTGTGCCCCTCAGCGCCCTGTGTGTGTTGCGTGTGTGCCTCGAGCTGCGCATGGGACTGTTCTGTTTCTCGCCTGTTTCTCCCCTCTGTTTCCATCGCTCTGTGAGAAAACTCCTCGCAGTAACCTGCCATCAGACATGGCACCATCAGCGTCCCAAAGCCTCCAAAGCCTTGGGACCAGAGACGAGGCGTTTGACAAAGATACCCATACAGTCAGTGATCTGTGCAGAGCGTAGATGGAGGTACAGAACAGCATGCAATAAGCAGATGATTGCACGTATGACAGACGTGACACCGAAGCATGCGGTTTGGGCCAACGCGACACCGACACCGGGGGGGGGGGGGGGGGGGGGTTCCGCNNCCCGCGGGGGGGGGGGGGGGGGGGGGGGGAGGTTCCTGCAACCAACGTAGCAGTCATGTGTTGTGAACAAAGTATCTGTAATCATCTTGATCATACCAAGGAGTTGCGGACTACACAAGGCAGGCATCGCCTTGATCAATCTTCCCCGGCTATCGGCGATCGCTCTGCTCAGCGTCTTTTCTCATCTTGCCATGCCTGTTCCTAACAGCTTTGTCCGATTAGCCGCCAAGCTGGACCTGGTTCGCTGACAGCAGCTGCAGTACACTATTCGAGGCATAGCAGCAGCAGCAGCAGCAGCAAGCAAGCCAGAGAACGCTGCTCGTCCCGCGACGGATGTGAACACGGGCCTACAGCTTGCAGGGATGGAAGCAAGAAGCAGCTGGTCCCTCCAGGGTTCAAGGGCGAAGCCGATGGCTGCCTCGGTCTGCCAAAGGTTGCCTCGACGAGTCAACGTGGGCAAGTTGCGCCTGGTGGTCCAATCTACCGCGCCGGCCATGTGCCTGTGTGTAATCGTATGCTGCTGTGGTTCTCTACCGACTCTCTGCTGGTTACCGTGTTCCATCGAGCGGAAATCCTCTCAGAGAAGATCAGTAAAAACTCTGAAAACTTTAGAGTGACTGACTGCCCGAGACTTGCGAGATGGACACAAGGATGACAATTTTTAAATGGCACGCCGCTAAAGTAAGTGTGCCAAGGAAGGTCATGCTTGCTAGGCTGTAACTGAGTCGTGTCGTGTCGTGTGGTGTCGTGTGGTGACGTGCTGTGCTCGTTGTCACTTGCGAAGACGGAACCATTTTGCTTCCCAGGCTGTAATTAAATAGCACCTTGCCATGTAGAGCTTTAGGATGAATACAGAAGTCGGCAAGAAGAAGGGTCTCTTCTGGCTAATTATCAATATCCCACGTGGAGGGGTCTGCCGCTGTTCCGAATGTCCTGCCTTTACTTGTACGTGTGCCCATCGCCATGAATCAAGAGCCTTGCTGTCTCTGCAACAAGCTGTCAGTATCCGTACATGGTATTTGCAAACGGGAAACCTACAGATACTGGTGTTGTATTTACCCCAGGTCCATCCAAGCGCGCAGCAGTACCGTTAATGAAACCAAGTTTTCGCTGTTGCGACGCAATCTCTTACCTGTTTTCTATTAGCCAACGTATCACGCGGGTATGCGACTCCCTTGGATTTTGAGCTCCAAGAGCTCCGGAGCCTCCTTGGCGCAATGGCTGAGACGCCCGTGTCGTTGGCAAAAAGACGCGAAGTGCTGGCGGCAGCCTTCAACTGCGGTGTACCATACGCATTCGGTTACCTCTCATTAACCAGTCCTAGGCGTCTCCGGTCCTGGCAGCAAGACCAGTGCAAAGCTTCATCGTAGCATTCGCGGCTTTAACGGCACTCAAGTCTTGGCTTGCTCGCGGGTTGACAGAGACCCAGAGACCAAGAGACCCAGAGACCCAGAGACCAAGAGACCAAGACACCAAGAGACCCAGAGACCCAGAGACCCAGAGACCCAGAGACCCAGAGACCCAGAGACATGGCGCGCGGTGTCAACGTTACGGCGGACAAGCCTCAAAGCCTCTACTTCGGTCTTGGCATCAAGCAGGAATCCCCAAGGATGTGTTTCGTTGCTTGGTATTCTAGTTTACAGACACAGATACCATCGGTCGACGGTCACCAAGTGCTGTTGAGATGCCACTCGTTGGGCTTCCGCAAGTGGCATCCCTTGACTTGACTGGCGGCTTCTTCGCCTTGTCAAGTTTGGGTACACGAGACGCGCGTTTCCTCCAACCACTCTGTCGACGCCGACAGTCTCGTTCTCAACTTGTGTCTCTCTGGCCTCGCAATGTCTTGGCATTGGCTTGCGCGACTCTCCATCATGCGGTGGAGGAGGCACCCTCGCACCTTTGCTGCGTCCTTCTCTTGGCGGACGGACAGCGCCATCTTGACGTTCCAAACCGTCGTCTAGTCTGCGTCAATGAGGCCATGTCAGCCATCGTCATCTCGTGAGTGGGCGGCACGCCTTGGCGCAACCCCGTCTTCGACATTGCCCACAAACCGTTGCCATGCTCGGTTGTTTCTTGCACCGCCTCTTGCGATGCCATCAAGGCCCTCACTTCACTGCCTCGGACGTCGATCTCGAGTCCTCGACCCTTGACTGGGCGTGAATTGTACCCCAGGGGTTATGCTATGCTTTACCAAGACTCGACGAACCATGTCGAGGTGGCAGTTCCTGGGCGCTATCCCCCTTTCGTCAAACACCATTCTCTTCTCCAGCAGAATCTGCACCGGGCCATGCCACCGGTGAGCTTGGCCATCTCGCAACCCATCTCGTACACCACCCTCTGCAGATTCATATGCCTGGATCATATGCCCGGGGTAGACTTTCCGCGGACAGCGCACCGCACCCGTATAGGCGTGAATACTGACTCGTACTCGTAGAGCCCGGGCATGACTCCAGCTGGAAAGCAGGTCCAGCCCGCAACCTCTACACATACACGCAGTAACGTACAGCAGCCAGGGGCACGAGAGAGACTCGAACACCAACAACTATCCTATCAACGGACTAGGCACACCTCCTTGAACCCCGGATTTTAGGGCTCTCCCTTGGAACTGGCTCCCGTATGGGACCTACATTGCTGTGCATCTTAGACTCCCAACATGTCCTACCACAACCCGAGCTGCTCCCATCGAGTGCTGGCGGAGCGACGACCAGGTCCATCCCACCATCTTGGCAGCCCACGAAACTACCCCTCCCACCCCATCGCTGAGGCCGCAGATCACCTCGTCCCTCTCCAGCTCCAGTACGTACTTGTAGACGTGACGTTTGGGCCGCTGCTCCGCTTGTCCAGTAAGCTGGGGTGATCCTTGGGAATTGTTCCATATCCCGCCTCACTCCCCCTTCCCAAGCGGTTTTAAAACATGATACTCATTCTGACAACCGCAGCCTTCGAGATGATGGCCTTGGCCCGAACTCCGGAGAGACCCGCATCCACAGATCGAGATTGAAGAGGAACGTGGTTCGAAATGCATAGTCTACTTGTCACGCAGCAAGGACTGCTCCGCCCTTGGCTAATCATAGATGCGACCGCCAAGGCTCTTCTTCTGCTGGCCGTTTTGCCTGGCATATATCCATTTCTCTCGAGCCTGGCGGTTGATGCCGTAGCCTCGCCAACCTCTCTGTCCTTCACCCTCTTCTGCCTCGTGACGACGTCCGCTCTTGGCACTGACCGCTACCCGCCTACCAAGGTGTTGCCACCTGAAGATAGAGACCTGGATTAGATGGCAAGTTCGACATTTGGGCGCGGAGAAACCGTTCAATCAGAGCCCGACATACACGCACGAGAAGTACGAAAATGCGACGCTCTAACCGTCTCCAGGCGAGTCAAGCAGCTCGGTTAATAAAGAGATTTACCGTAAACTTAGCGTAGGTCATGCTTATCCCGCAACTCTCTCATCAACTAGAGACCGGACCACTGATGGCCAGCTGGCTTGCGTGTGTTGCTAAATGAACAAGGAAATGGAAACAACTGACTAGTCCAGTCGAGTCAGAGTCGTACTCTGTGCGTCCCCAAGCGCCGTGATCTTCCCAGATGGGCGGAAGAGGACGTCGGGTCCGATAGAGGTCCCGTGCGCTCCGAGAAACGAGGCAACCAAAGCTCCCGAAGTCTGGAAAAGAGGCAAGGCCGGGCCCGTTCATCTATCGTCGGGAAGACGATTATCTAGTCAATGCTGTCAAGCTCCCGGCGTGGTCCAGCCTCGTAACCCTCCCGCGTCCCTCCGCCGCGGACGGGGACTGTCTCTGGGCCCCGGCACAGTAAACGAACAGGCGTCTCTGGCTTCTCTGGGATTCCAGCGGTTTCCTCGGTTTCTTTCGGTGGCCAGGTCGCCTGCGGACCGCTCCTTGCGCCTATTCACACGCTGCTTGCGAGCTGTCGTCCGCGACCAGGTTGATGCTCCCGTCGTCGAGATGGTCGGTGTTTGGCTGCTGTCAGCCAGTGTCCGACCCGTCAGGCCTCGTCTCTCGTCAGGATCTCGTTAAAAAGATCTCGGCATATATCCGCGTATATCCGCAAGGGCGGGCGTACCAACAGGCCAGCGGACGATGGTTTCTCACGACGATATTGCGGCTCCACAGATGCCAAGTACATGGCTCATGGTCTCCTGTCACGACATATCCTTTCGCAGAAACGGCGAGCGATGGACCTGTGGAAGGATGAACTTGGATCCAAAAACAGCGCGGAGGGAGCGGCCCGTCGTCGCTTGTTCTGTGGTCTGAAAGGTTGTTGCGGGCGTTCTGACGATGCAGGTGGCCGCTTACTTTCCACCTCCTTTCCACTAATTAGAGCCTGCCCACGACCTTGTTCTTGGTTGAAATAGAACTTCGGATGGACTCGGAAAGTGTATCTCACGAACTATGATGCTAACTGAGTTGCGGCATGACGGTATCATCACATGTCTGCTAATCTTTGCCCCATTCAGCGTGCTCCAAGACGCGTCGAGCGACATTCCTCATCCCTTCAGTTGACTTCATTATCCGCACTTTAACAGTCCCTTTATTCTGAAAAGCATTTCTTCTCATTGGAAGCCTGGTTTGCGCAAGTTGACCGCTTAGATGAACGCCCTCCATCTCAAACAACCAATATTCAACCTTAACCCAGGATGGCCCGGCGACCTCAACTGACTCCTCGGCACCAAGCTTCTCCCCGCATCGACAGCTCTCAAGTGCCGTCCTCGCGAATCACCCAAACGTCTTGTCGGCAGTTTTACTATTGGACGTTGAAGCTCTCGGGCGACAATTCTGTACTCCGCATCGTATCTAGGAGTTGGAGACAAGTAACCGCCCGTCCGGTCCGGCCGGATCGTCAAATGATGTAAATGAACTTTGCCTCAGTTCCCCGAATAAACTGCAGATTGTGGTCGAAGAAACTGTGGCGATTCGTGGATTCAAAGCTGTACCTGAAGCAATCTCGATGAATCGTAAACACGAGCGCGACAATATCTAGCCAGCTCTCGTCCACGAGGTTCCCTGACCAGTGCCTTGCGTCTGCTCGAGTCGTGGCACGACGTGGTTTTTCTATACCTCGCGCCATTGTGTGTCATCGTAAACACCTCTTGGCAACATTCTGGACCCCAAACATCCTTGATTCGCTAGTCATCCAACCCACGTCGCAGTTGCTCACGATGGACACCCCCGCAGAGGCCCTTCATCCGAGCACCCGGACCCAGACCTACACCGAGACGGCCGGGTGCCTCCTCCGTCGGTACTGGCCGCTCATCCTCTCCCTGCTGCTCATCGCCGACATCCTCCGCACGCGCTACCTCTCCCCGCTCCGGCGGTTTCCGGGTCCGGCGGTGGCCTCCGTCACGCGGTGGTGGAACGTCGCCACGACCGCCTCCGGCCGCTCTCACCTGCGCCATATCGCCCTGCACCGCGCATACGGCCCCGTGGTGCGCATCGCCCCGAACCAGGTCTCGCTGAGCTCGCCCGAGGCGGCGCGGCATGTGCTGAGCGCGGGGAAGCGGTTCTACAAGACGGGGTTCTACGGCGTCTTCCCGCCCGTCGACAACCCGGACATCTTCACCGAGGTGGACGAAGCCGCCCACGCGCGCAAGAAGAAGGTCGCCAACGTGCCGTACAGCATGGCGGCCATGCAGCACCTCGGCCCGTTCATCGACGACGCGATCGATCTGCTCGTGACCAAGTTGGACGCGTTCGCGTTCGCGGCGCGGCCGGAGGCGGCCGATCTCGGCGCGTGGTTGCATTACTTTGCGTTTGACGTGCTCGGCGAGGTCGCCTTCTCGCGGAGCTTCGGGTTCCTCGCGGAGGGGAGGGATGTGGAGGATGCCATTGCGACGATTGACCGCTCGCAGGCGTATAACGGCATTGTCGGGCAGATGCCGTGGGTTGATCGCCTGTTGAGGCGGAACCCGCTGTGGAAGCTGGTTCCGCGGCTGGACGCGAAGAACGCGCCGATTACGAGGATTGCGTTGAGTGAGATGGAGAGGAGGAGGCCGTTTGACAAGGAGAGTGAGGGACGGCTGCGGAACGACGACGGGAGGCAGGACCTGCTGGCGAGTCTGATCAAGGGGCATCTCAAAGATCCCGAGAGGTTCAGCGAGGGCGATGTTTTTGCCGTCGCGCATGGCGCCATGTGAGTGGTATCTGGTTCTGATGAATGTGGTGGGATTTGTACATGGCTGACTTGACGACATCAGCTTTGCGGGCTCGGACTCGACGGCGTCGACTATGCAGTCGCTCTTCTGGCATGTCCTTTCGTCGCCTCGGGTCCACGAAAGGCTCGTCGATGAGATGAGGACCGCAGTGGGAGCGGGCGCCGTACCACCCACAGGCAACATCTCCTGGGCAGAGGCTCAGGGTTTGCCTTACTTCCAGGCGTGCTTGAAGGAGGCCATGCGCGTACGACCTGCGGTAGGGCTGAACATCACCCGCGTTGTGCCACCTGAGGGGGCGGAGTTGGATGGGCTTCACTTGCCGGGAGGAACGCAGGTTGCCGTAAATGGCTGGGTGCTGCATCGCGATAGGCGCACATTTGGAGACGACGCCGACGACTATCGGCCTGAGCGGTGGTTGGCTGGCGTCGACGAAGCGAAGAGGATGGAGAGATACATGTTCCAGGTAAGAAGACTTGTGACACTCAAGGTACACGAGGACTCGCTCGGCTGATTGCTCTGCAGTTTGGTGGAGGTAGTCATGTGTGTATTGGGAGGAATCTGGCCTTGCTGGAGATCAACAAGGTCGTGCCGCGACTTTTCCGCGATTTCAAGTTTGAGTTGGCTCATCCGGGGCGTCCTCTCAAGGCGACTGCCACGTTCTTTGTCGTGCAGGAAGGGCTGGAGGTCTATGTTGCTAGAAGAGAGTTGGCGTGATTGCGGTGTATCGTGTCTTTCGGGTCAGGTAGATCGTGATGCGGCAGTGTCTGTTGAACTAGGAACGAGCTCGGCAATGACCTTGATATACACGTGAATAGCCTACCTACTAGGGTGGCTATAAAGAACATGTGAAACCTCTATCACGTAGACAGCTTGTAACGTTCATCAAGCACATCGGCTCTTGGGTTTTGTGGACAAATGGGGTCGGCTTCTCATCTACCTTCATTTACAGGGAAACAAAGCTGGCAACATGTGCGCTTGACTGCATCGCGAAAATGTCGTGGTGTTGTTACTGACGGAATCGTAAGATGGATCTTGAATCAGAGGGCTCACACGCACAGACGGGGGTTACTTCGGTATCATACTATTGTGAGATGAATAATCTCTCACTACTTTCACCATAGTGTGTTTGGGATGTTTGGGATGAGTCCAGGAGTCAAGACAACAGGTTGGCCCATCCGAAGTGTTGATAACGAGCAACTAAGTTACCCCCCAACCAACTTTCACATCTAGGCCCTGGGAACTCAATCGCGGAGAGATAGCCGACGCAACTGTCGGACGTTGTCCGACGTTGTGTGCCCCAAAGAGCGCAAACATGCCATTTTCGTTTCTTCATTGTGGGCGTCGATGGTGTGAGATGACGCCACAGAACCAGATTGGCTGCAGAGGGATCCTCCGACATGCAAGTCAGCTATCTCGACCTCGTTGTAGGCGTCGATTGAGTGTCCGATAAAGCAGTGCGGGGTGTCCGGCGCGGTATCACCATCGCAGCTCGAAATGGCGTCAGGCCGGGTTCGGCGCCGACCCACCGCGAACCAACGTTCCAGGTTATCTCCAGCCCGGCACGGGGGTGAGCCAGCTACCCGGAAACCCTCATATTAAAGGCGTGCCGTCTGCGGAGGTGTGTTGTATCGGGGTAGCCGTATTTTGCAAAAAAAAACAAAGTTTACGACGCCAAGATGGGAGTCAGCGGTCAACAGCTTCAGGTCGCCATCGTTGGTGCCGGTATCGCCGGTCTCACGGCCGCCATCGCCTTGAAGGACCATCCCGGGATCAACGTGCAGATCTACGACAAAGCGAGAGAGCTGAGAGAGGTTGGAGCGTCCATCGCGCTGGGTCCGAACGGGTTGAGGACGTTGGAGAAGCTAGGCATACACAACGCCCTCGACGACGAGATTGCCTTCCGGAACAAGTCTGGGTGTCCCATGATTTACCGGTCAGTCGTTCATCTTCTCATGGGCAATCCCTCCCACGTACTGACGATCATGAAGCCACTACCAGACGGGTGAGATCGTCTCTGTCGACGAGCACCGCGGCGACGTCGACCCACGCCACAAGACTGCGCGCTTCCACCGTCCGCACCTTCAACAAGCTCTGCTGAAGCACATCGACCCATCGCAGATCCATCTCAACAAGGCCTTTCAGAACATCACAAACGACGAGTCTACGGGCAGGCTGGACATCACCTTCACCGATGGCTCGGCGATCACAGCGGACGTCCTCCTCGGAGCTTACGGCATCCACTCGGGCGTTCGGAGCTTCTACGTGCCATCGTCCAGGTCCAAGTGGACCGGTTGGACGGCATTCCGCGCCGTGTACCCCATCTCGCACGTCGCCCACATCCCCGACATCCCGGACGAAGCCGAGCACTGGTGGGGCGTCGACCGGACGTGGTTCATGTCCAAGCTGGGCCGCGGCCTCTTCTGCATCGTCGCCTCGCACCAGAGCGACCCCGACGCGCCGGACGCGTTGTACAAGGAGACGGTGTGGAACACGGACAGCGACGCGAACCTGCTCAAGGAGCACTACAAGGACTGGCACCGGCTGGTTCGAGACATCATCGACGCCACGCCGGCGGACTCGTTAAAGGTATATCCCAACGCATCGGCCCACGGACTCGACAGCTGGGTTCTCGGGGAGGGCAGGGTGACGTTTGCGGGCGATGCCGCGCATGCTCACGGAGGCGCGTTCGCGGCGGGCGGCAGTCTGGCGATCGACGATGCGTGGGCATTTGCAAGTGCTATTCAGCATGTCTTCCCATCGAACGCGACGGAGCTGCCGTCGGCGCGGGACATTGAGAGGGCGTTGCGGTTATACGAGAAGACCAGGAAAGCACACACAGACAGAGTGCTCGACACGGTGCACTCGACGAACAAGAAGAAGGTCGAGAGGCTGGGTGTCGACGAGACGGACGAGGGTCTGCGGGCGAGGATGACGAACCGGGTTGAGCCTGTTTGGATCCACGAGCACGACGTCGAGGATGTGTTTAAGCAGGTCATTGCTGACGAGGCGAGTGAGAGGAGGATACCAGAGACGGCAGCGGTGCAGATTGAGAGTCGGCTTTGAAATGCCTCGACTACGGAGCGAAACTACAAGGAGCAGAATTGGGTTAGAAGACTGCGCAGTTGAGGTAGAGGCTATTCGAACACGCTTCAAATATTGGCAAGTGCCTCTGCTGCAGTGAGAAACCTTGACCCAACCGATGTCATGTCCTCGTCGCATACACAAGCACGTGACAAGACGGTATAGAACATAACGGAACACGAACACCTGTCGAACGCTCGTGTAGAGACAACCCGGATAGCCGTAGCGGTCAGCACAAAGCGAACGAGCGCCGACTTCCTGTAGCGCCATACTACTTGGCTGATCGCCATGATGGCTTCCTTTAATCAATGATTGATAAGTGATGGCCCTCCTAGAAGAAGTGATTCCCTCAGCAACGAACTTTCCCGGACACAGCAAACGTCGGATTATTCACGATGATGCATTCGAGCTGGAGGAGCTATCAATCGATAACGAAAGATAACGATAAGAGGTAGCGAAAAAGAAAGCAAAAGAAAAGGAAGCGCCGCGAGTGGTCCCTGCGTTAGCTGCCGCCTGGCCTGTGCTTGGGTAAGCAGCTACGGGTCGATTCTGTGGGCTCTGGTTGGCTGGAAAACCTCGGGGATATCCCCACTATCAGTGAAGCGGGCTAACCGCCATTCCCGTGGCGCCAGTGCTCTTCGTCCAATGGTTGAGCTCGAGAAGGTTCCACCACGTGTGCCTTCCCGTCATCCTCGCAGTGGGATGTGCCCTGTACTTCCGTGTCTTGTATCTCGTACCCTCGTATCACTGATGCCATCTCCAGCTTCAGCTCCCTCGTCGTCACGTCCAGCTCCTCGACTCCCTTGCGAGGCCTTGGGCGGTCTCACTTCAAGCAAACGCCGCCCCGAGTTCTGGTCGGCGTTTTCTTGTTTCTACTTGTTTGCGCCTTGGTGCCATTCACCCTCCAGCCAATTGCTCTTCCTGCCCTTGATTGATTACCCCGCCGCCGACAGCGTCAAATCTTGGACGGTTTGCGCCCAGCGATAGGGCAAGGTGTTTTCCCTTTCTGATGTCGCCATCCTTCACACCGTGAGATAATCAGGTTTGAAGGCTCTATTGCTCTTAGTCAGCCATCCCCCGTTTGCAAATTGATCCCTTCATCGAGCAGCCATTGACCTTGTCTTTCCAGTTCTTGCCCAACATGGCGCCGTCCACGAGAACCGCCCAGTCCGCCCCGAGCCCGAGCACCCCTAGCAAGTCGAGCCAGACTGATAGGGCAGTAGAGATTATCGAGAAGTTGAACCGGGACTACAACCTCTCCATCGAGATACCGGACGTCACCCTCACCCCCATCTCCGCCCGGACACGATCGAAACACGATACTGCCTTTGCGCGCAGTGCCAAGATCATCGGCCGCTTTCGTATCCACTGCTGGAAACAACCCGCAATAATCGACACAATCCTGCACTCCTTCTACATGGAGGCTCGCGCTGCTAGTCAGAGATGGCTTCGTCCGGTAGACCATTCTGAGCCATGCCCGAGTACACCCCCGCCGCCGAAAGCCGCATCACCTGGCGAGGCTTTGGTCTTGCAAGAAGTTCTCGTCAAAGTACTCGACAGAGCCAAAGAGCAAGTCAAAGCAATTGAGCTCAATCCAATTGACCATCATCGTCCTCAGAGCGGGCAGACGACTCACTGTTCTGCCGATCTTTCAGAGTCCAAGAGGCGACCCACGGATGGCAAGCAGAGGGGCTCATCCAAGAGAGCCAAGCCTAGTCCTCCTCGTGACAGACCGGTCGGCGAACCCATAGCCGGTGCTCTTGATCAAGTTCCCAGTCGTTCTAAGTCGGCCAGACCTGGTTTGACCGCGGCCATTTTCCGGGACGTGGACAAAAACGCCAAGTTCAAAGCCCCCTCTACCAGGGCTTCGACGTCCTCAACCAGGCTTTCGACGTCCTTGACCAAGGCTTCAACGTCTGTCAGAGACAGCTTCTACGGCAGCACCTCGATTGCGACGACCGCCAACACCAGCCGCACCTCCATCTTCTCCATTGCCGAAGATGAGCTGCCAGCAACCCAGGAGACGATACCGACGCCCAGTGGAGATGAGAGGGCATTCAATCAGAGGTCGAGTCAGGACCTTGCCTCCTCCCAGTCCCTTGACCCCTTTCCCGCATCATCTGGTGACATTGATGCTTTGAACGTGTCATTCACGGCACACGACGTTGCCACACCTGCCAGGCTCTTTGCCGAACCTCTCCCACCTGTGACACCACCAGCCCCTGCCAGTCCCAGCCTCGAGACAGTTTATTCCGAGGTGTCCGGTCTTGACAACTTGGCGCCACATGTACCACTCTACACACCACCTCGTAAGCGGTCGGAGCCAGTTGACCTGCATTCGCGGCTCGAGGCCACCTGGCGTGAGTCTACCTGTTCAACGAAACCACATGCCATTGGCCTCAACCTTGTCGCTACATGCTGACCATCCGAAAGCCAGATTCCCACCATGGCTCAACCGCGCGCCATTTGCCGTGGCATGGGAAATCACCCGTATCGCCCTTCACTGCAGAGTCGACCTGGGCGAGGTACAGATGACGTATGACGAGACGTGGTGGGATTACAACGACTTGTCGAAAGCGCTCGTGGCGGATCCTCTCTTCAGCGGAAAATCTTTCCCCGAGAGGCCCGAGGATGATGCTTGGTTGGCGGCCTTGAGTCCAGGCTTCAGGTCTCCCAAAGGACAGCACGCCGTCTTTTCGGCTTCTCTCGACCAGACCAGGAACACCAAGTCCGGTCCCATTTTTGCCCTGACGATGCAGCCCATCACCTTGGACATAGGTTGCCGTCTCCATCGACGTTTTGGATCTGATCGCTTCTTGGACCTCTTGATACCAGCCCCAAACTCGTGGCAGAGACCGCTTAACAACCCGGTCAAGTCTCGCGAGGTCGTTGATTGGTTTTCTTCCGGATTGCACTACCTCGCTGGCAGGCAATGGCGGACTTTTTTCTCCAAAGATGCAGGTTACAGGACGCCGCAGAGGAACGATACTCTGGGTCCCGACTCGAAGCCGATATTCAAAGACCGACTGTACTTGTTTGCTGAAAACGGCCATCACTTTCACGAACCCCTTCCCATATCCTTTGGGTCCAGTTCCCCCAACGACAGAGTGAAGCTCGAGGTCTGCCACATGCTCGACTGGCTTTTGCAATTGGACAGCAACGGGACGCAACCCTACCTAAAGCTGTTCTCCCGCATTCAACTAGGTAGGACCGGCCGGTATGCCACGGATATCTCGCGTTAGCTGACGCAGTGCTTTCAGGCCTCAGCAAGACGATTCCCGTCGTGGAGCTTTACCAAAATCAGATAATAAACCGGGCCAAGGATCTTCGCTCGCCAACTGGCGAGATCATGAATGACGGCATCGGTCGCATGTCGGAAGCGCTCGCGCGCAAGGTGAAGGATGTCGTTGGTCTAACAGACGTCCCCTCCGCTATCCAAGGACGCTTCGGCCCAGCCAAGGGCATGTGGATAATCGATACCAACAATTCTCCCGACGAGCTGTGGCTCGAAACCTGGCCTTCTCAGCGGAAATGGAACTGCGACTTTGAAGACGCTGAGCATCGGACTCTCGAATTCCGGAGTCATGCTGCCGAACCACGGTCTGCCAGTCTGAACGTCCAGTTCCTGCCCGTCTTGGAAGACCGAGCTGCAGATAAGGCAGCAATGCGAAAAGCCATCGGCGATAGCCTTGTCGACGAACTGAACCGCGAGTTTGAGAAGCAGAAGAACGCTATGGATAATTCCCTCAAGTTCCGGCAGTGGGTGAACGAAATTTCGATGGCGAGAAAGCAGCGTATGCGTCACAATCGAGTAACCTTTTTGGGTGGCCTTCCCGATTCCACCGAAGAGACCATGAATTTCCTCTTGGATGGAGGTTTCGAAGTACAATCTCAGAAGTTCCTGCAAGAACATGCTTGGGAACTGCGACGGACCGCCTGCGAGAACCTCAAGAAGAAAATGAGCATCAAAGTCCCAAACTCAGCGTACCTGTACATGGTTGTTGATTTCACAGGGGTTCTCGCAGAAGACGAAGTGCACATATGCTTCTCGTCCAAGTTTAAGACCGATTCCTTTTCCAATACCATGGTTCAGGGACGCGACGTTCTCGTTGCTCGGTCTCCGGCCCATTTTGTCAGTGATATTCAGCGCGTCAAGGCCGTTTTCAAACAAGAGCTGGAAGCGCTCAAAGACGTTGTCGTCTTTTCCTCCAGGGGCGACATCCCTCTTGCCCAAAAGCTGTCCGGCGGTGATTATGACGGAGACAAGGCCTGGGTGTGCTGGGAGCCGGCCATTGTGACCAACTTTCGCAATCACAGCGTTCCTCCCGCCCCCGACCTGTCAGACTACCTAAGAAAAGACGAGACGAAGTACGGCGACCTTGTGCAGAAGCACGGCAAGAAGCGCGCCGTCAGTGAGATGATAAGAGAGAGCGTGGCCTTCAGCATGCGCCTCAACTTCCTGGGCATTGCCACCAACTTGAAGGAAAAGCTCTGCTACAGCATCAATAGTGTCAACAACAGATACGCTCTTGTCTTGAGCACCTTGCTGAGCCTCCTTGTCGACCAACCCAAGCAAGGCTACGTGTTCACCAATGACGACTGGAAACGTATCCAGAAAGAGTTGCTGGACATGGACAAGATCAAGAACCTGGGAGATCCCGCCTACAAGGGTGATAGCTGGTCGGGCCGGGGCGAGCCACGTCATATCATTGATTATCTCAAATTCCGGGTGGTCAAGAATGCCATCGACAAGGAGTTGGAGAAGCTCCACTTAGCCATGAACCCCCAACGCAACGCAGCAGAATACTATGATGCGGAACTCGCCAAGCCATACAAGGACTTCGAAGAGCTGGCCTCGAAGGTGCCTCCTCTCAAGGAGGTCCTGCGGAATCTGACAAGAGATTTGGAATCGTTGGAGGACGAATGGCGCGCGAAAATAGCTGGCAGAAAGGACAAGGAAATTCGCAGCTGCATCCT
This sequence comes from Colletotrichum lindemuthianum, assembly GCA_001693025.2. Taxonomy (NCBI): domain Eukaryota; kingdom Fungi; phylum Ascomycota; class Sordariomycetes; order Glomerellales; family Glomerellaceae; genus Colletotrichum; species Colletotrichum lindemuthianum. The sequence continues at coordinate 44,750 of MASP02000426.1, read as the reverse complement.
CGAGGTTTACGAGTCTTATCGTGCAATACAGCCTCGGCCACCCAAGATGTCGAAACCTCTACAGGCTCTACTGGCAGCCTTTCTCAACCCGAGCGAGGAAAACTCCACGTGGGCGTTGCTGCGAGCAAGCACGGCCTTCTACAATCATCACAAAAAGCCCAAATTTGTTTGGTGGATGGCGGGCAGGCAGTTGCAGTACATCAAGTCCCAGACGAAGGCCACCCGTGACAACGTACCTGTGACCGTGGTACCCGTCATGTATGCGGCCCTCAAGCCGGACTCAAAGCTCATCGCCCACATGATATCCATGATGGGAGAGGATGGCACCGAGTACCCTGAGGCTGATTCAGACGCCGAGGGCTGAGCAGCAACAGACTGAGGGCACAACCCTTTCTTTTCACACCCGATACCTTGAGGGACGCCGTGGGTCTGTATACTGGTAGTAAGGTACCTTACCAAGGCTGCCTGCTTCTCTGACGCAATTTTGGAAAGCAACGAGGCCGCAACGAGGCCGCGATGATGATGATGATGACTTTGGGAGATGGATCAGTTTCTGCGTGGATACCCCTTTCCCTCCCTCTGATAGACACCGCCTGGTGCCGCCAGTTCCAAGACACAGACACAAGTTCGCTTCGATAGATGAAAATTTCAACATGCCATCCAGGTGTGGCAGCGTTATACTTTGGCCATACACTCCAACATCACGGCCGCTTATAGATGTGGGCCGTGGCTGCAGACTCGTAACCTTGTTGAAGCCAGTCCACCTGCTCAGCGCCATAGAGGTGGGAGGTTTCTCCGAAGCTTCAGCATTTCCTATAAAAGCTGGCCCCCGCCTCCCCTACCTGCTGCTTTTCTTTCCCATCAACACACACCAGTACAAGGTAAAGACCAACGCTTCTCAGCCGAACCCCAAAAGCGTTCACACTCATATGAACGATCTCAGAAGCTTGTCACTGGAGAAAAGCAAGATGGACAAGCCTATCATCCAAGAAACGCCCACTACAACCCCTTCCGGGCTTCAGCAGTTCTTGCCTCCTATTCCGCTAGATTACCCATACTCCTGTCCAATCTTACCCATCAATTATCCTTATACCATGCCAGGTTTGTCTTCTGGTGGCCCTCCGCCTGCGAAACCTTTGACAAGGGGACCCCAGAACGAGCTCAACCAGGCCAAGACCAGTGGCGCCGCCGACAAGGCGAAGCTCGCGGACGCCGAGGCCCGCGCCGCAGCCGCGGAGAACAACTTGGAGCAAACTCGACGCGAGCACAACCTCGAGATCAACAGGCTCTCGGAACAGAAGAATAAGGCTGCCGAGAAGCATATCGCGGTCAGAAACGTGCTCAAGCAGGCGCTCGTCCGGGCCGAGAGCGAGGCCGCAGCTCAAACGATGAAGCTCGAGGCGGAAAGCCACGCGGCGAAGGGCCAGGCTCAGAAGTTCAACGAGTTCATGATCAAGTTGGATAACAAGGATCGTGAGCGCTTGAAGTACATCTCGCAGCAGGCCATCTATACCAAGAACCTCGACACCGCTCTGAAGAAGGCCGAGGCGCGCGAGGCAGAGCAGGCCGCGGAGATTGAAAAGCTCACCAAGGACCTCGCCAAGGAGAAGGAGGTGGCTGGAGGGCTGATCCTCGCCGAAGTGCATTTGCATCGCGAGAGAGCGCAGCACCTCGAGACCAAGAAGGCGGCAGAGGTCAACCTGGCCGCCGAGAGAGCACGCGCCGACCAAATCGATTCCAAGTACAAGGTGCTCGTCAGTGATTTAGACAAGGAGAGGGAGGAGTTCCAAAAGGGGCGTGAGCTCCTTGTAGTAGAGATGAAGGCATTCCAAGCGCAGAAATCCGCGCATGAAGCCGATCAGCGCAACTTCGAGCTCGCCGTCAACGAGCTCGAGGATGAATGGGCTGAACTCACGGCCGAGCAGAAAGACCTCGAGATTGGCGAGGACAAGCTCCAGTTCGGCCAAGCCAAGCTCTCCGAGGATAGAGCAAAGCTGGAGGACGACCAGAAGGCGCTCAAGGACGAGAAGCAGCGCACAGAGGCCGACATTTCCATCATGAGGAAGCAACTCAGCGACCAGTACGACGAGCACGTCGAGCAGCTTCGCAAGAGGCTCGGCGACAAGGCCCAAGAACTCGAGAAGAAGGATGCCGACCTCGGAGACGTGGAGAAAAGACTGAAAGAAATGGCCGCCGGGCTCGATGAACGGCAACAAGGGCACGATATATGGGGACAAGGGCTCGATGAATGGGAACAAGGGTTCGATGAACGGGAACAACGGCTCGATGAACGGGAAGAGCGCATCAAGATGCAAGAGCGGCTGGCCGAGGATGAATTGAAGTCTGACGACGGCTACGATTTTGTCACAGAGTGGTAAGGATGGCGTTGGAAGACCCTGGCCATCGGTTGGCGGGTAATTGATGTAGAGTAGTCATCAGGTAGACTTTTATAATAATCCATCTGATAGAAAAACGATGTTGCTGATGGTGATGATGTGTAAGCATGCTGCTAGCTTCACGCAAGAGTGGTTCTCTACGCTATGACAATTGGACAAAGAGAATAATGATATGAGCTGTGTTTGTAGTAAGTCTTCAGTGTCATAATTTCGGTATTTGCATTCTGCAAAGTGAGTCTGACTTTATGATAGCCAAAGTCTGACTGTCTCGTTGTCATGCTCTACAGAGGTGGCGAATGGTTGCGTTCCCAGGCATTGCATGCTTGCACCTCTTCAAAGATTGTCGTGATAGCTTCATGGCTGTGGGCCGCTGTTCCAGGTCACGTGGTCAGCTCACGTAAGGCATTCCTTATGTAAGACACGCCTATGAACCCACATATCAGACGATCTCCGTGGACCATACGGTACGGTTCATCACAAAGATCAAAGTGGGAATCTCAGTATCATAGTAGGCTTTTGGTGTTAGAGAAGAGGAAAGAAAACACCAGTAAGACTCTCTTAGTATTAATAGAGATTTATAAAAATAAAGCCCCCCAAAAACACTTTAGCGAAAAAAATAGGGGAAAATTACGCCTCTTTAGGCATGCTAAGAATAGTAATAGCTAGCCCGGCTGATGTCACGAAAAGAAAACCCCACCATACTCCCCGCTCACATAGGAATTCAGCTCCCAGTGGCGCCCCGTTCCACCCAACCAGCCAGGCCAACCTCCAAACAGACCGGTCTGCGAACCGCTTCTAGACGCTCCAGTCCGGCGCCAGCTCTGGCCCCGACTCCGACTCCGACTCCGACTCCGACTTCGACTCCTCGTCTGGCTCCGACTCCCAGTCTGGCTCTAACTTCCAGTCTAGCTCCAACTTCCAGTCAGGCTCCAGCTCCAGCTCCGGCCCCGGCCCTAGCTCCGGCTCCGGCTGCCGCTCCTGCTGCTCCTGCCGCTCCTGCCGCTCCTGCTGCTCCTGCCGCTCCTGCCGCTCCTGCTGCTCCTGCCGCTCCTGCTGCTTCTGCCGCTCCTGCTGCTCCTGCCGCTCCTGCTGCTCCTGCCGCTCCGGCTCCGGCTGCCGCTCCTGCTGCTCCTGCCGCTCCTGCCGCTCCTGCTGCTGCCGCTCCTGCCGCTGCTCGCAGAAGAAGGACCAGCAGAAGAAGGACCAGCAGAAGAAGGTGCTGCTGCTGGTGCTGCTGCCGCTGCTCCTGGTGCTGCTGGTGTTGCTGTAGTAGTTGCTTTAGTAATTGCTGCTCCTGTGGCTGCTGCTGCTGTAGCTGTGGCTGCTGCTTCTGCTTCTGCTTCTGCTTCTGCTTCTGCTTCTGCTTCTGCTTCTGCTTCTGCTGGACCGCTGGACCGCTGGTGGTGCTGGTGGTGCTGGTGGTGCTGGTGGTGCTGGTGGTGCTGGTGGTGCTGGTGGTGCTGGTGCTGCCTTTGCTGGCCTTCTCCTTGGTGTCTTCCTACACAGCCTTCTTCTTGGTGTTGGTGTCGGCGTCGGTGTTGGCAGCAGCGGCAGCAGTGGCCGGGCCTGTGGCGGCAGTTGTGGGGGAGGTTGTCGAGCTCAATGGCTTCAACGGTGACGCACCGACGATCTCTCAAAAGGAAGAGAACCGGACTTGAATTGTTCTTTCGAAAGCCGAAATGACAAAGGTTGTTGATGGCGGTGAGGACGTGGAGATGTTGTTGAAGAGTCCAAAATCGGGGGGGACGCGTCAGCAGAAGTTTTATGCACTTACTACCTACCTTACCAGTCCCCGTTGCGCGATCGTACCTTCACTCTCTGATTCTGCATAGAAAGTCATCCAATGTCGCACCTTACCTGGTGATGGCGAGGAAGGTGCTTTCAGCAGCTGGCAAGCAAGCACGACCAGGGCACGACCAGGGCACGATGCAGTCCCAGCAGGTTCAGTAGGTAGTCCGACTACACAGTACACCCAGAAGAAACTGCACCTTCTTAACCTTTACGCCAAGCAGAAGACCGAAGAAAGCCTGTGGCTTCTATTACCAAACTTATAGAGCAGGTGTACCAGAGCCCGACTTCCTAGTTGTGGCCTGGAAGATGGTCGCCGGACTGTTAACTGTTAATAATGTCTCCACTGCTACTGTACGTAGAAAGACCCCGAAAATCCACCCCTTAACAAGCTGGCGACGTGCCGACCGAAGTGAGGAGCCTGTGGCTGTGGTGCCTTGCCTCAGGGTAAGTGACATACCTAGGCATAGATTGAGCTACAGTGTTCAATCAAGTAGGCGACTCCGAACACGCAGAATCTGTCAATCCTCACGACTCCGTTACCCCTCATTCAATCTCATTCTCCAGGTTCCCGGTGAGACTAAGCTGCATATGTGATCTTAATGGCTCAATTGCCGTCTTTGCCGCAATGCGAGTGGCTGAGAGTGAGCGTTTGAGTGAGTGAGGTGGTCAGTCAGCACGCACGCACGCGATCAGCTGCCACGAATCTCACCTCACTTTACTGTGCCTCATCTCACCTTACCCTCGTCAGCGCGCTCACTTGCCTGCCCCTAAGACCAACAGGAACTTCTCTTTTCTCCCTAGCCTATTTATCTTTGCGGCTTCCCTGACCTGTGTCAGATAAATAAGAAGCAGATATCGCTCTCGTCATCTTTCCGTTTTGCAACATCACCATTTTCCATCTCGTCATTTGGTTTGCCGTTGTCTAGGTACTGCAAAGGAACCACGAAATCCTCGCCTATCGCCGAGGAAGATCCCTTCTGCATCCATCCTCCGACATCGACATCTCCCCCTCCCAACTGCACTGTAACCACACGGCGTCCACGATGCTGCAGCACGCAGCCCACCGCCCCATGGCCCAGTCCGGCGCCCTCTCAGCCCTCTCAATCGCTGTCCACGGCGCTCGTCTCCGCATGTTTCCCACCCGGACTATCCGAGCCACTCACCGTTCGTATGCCGTGGCCGGTGCCCGCGTCCGCGCTTCAGCGAGAACCGGCTCACCGCGTTGGACGCGTACCTCGTCAACCGCTACCGAGACGAACGCCGGCACCACAAAGCCGAAACGATCTAGTACTCCCCAGCTCATCGGCCTTGGGCTTATTTCAGGGGCCGTCGGCTATGGGCTGGCGTATTCGCAGCGGGACGGCACGCCTGGCAAGGGAAAGATTCCCAGATTGGCGTCGGAACCGGTGGACATTGCGACTCTGGTAGACTCGCCCGTCGACGGTGGCAGCTTCCAACAGGCAGACGCGAAGCTCCGCGAGGATGTCTTCGTCGGCTCGTTCAACGCCGAGAAGACGAACACTCACGTGCACGCTGCGAGAGTCGCGAGCAACCATCCCGTCGAGGACACGATGGCCTTCTCCCTCGCTCCAGGTGTGGGCAAATCTGAGACACTTTTCAACGGTGTGTTCGACGGTCACGCGTGAGTATACTCCCACATATACGCTTGACTTCTGTATGGATCAGAAAGAAGGCATCATACATCACATCGTATCCGATTATGTGTCCAGTACCATTACTAACAAGCTAACAGCGGATGGGCAACCTCCCTCCTCCTGAAAAAAGCCCTTATCCCAGCCGTATCATCTCAAATCACCCAACTACCCCCGTCTACCCCAGACGAAGCCATCAACAGCGCCATCGTCAAAGCATTCACCAGCCTCGACGAGCTCATCTTCTCCAACGCCAAAAAGGCCGTCGATGGTCTCGAGGCCGGCACCTACGAGCCCGGCGACTCGCGCGTCGTCGCGGCCATTGCTCCCGCCATCGCTGGTTCCTGCGCACTGCTGTCCATATTCGACCCAGCCGCGTTGACCGTCCGCGTCGCCTGCACCGGTGACTCTCGCGCCGTCCTTGGCTCTCTGGCTAAAGGCGCAGCATCCTACTCAGCCCTCGAGCTCTCCAAAGACCAGACCGGTTTTAACCAAGACGAATGCGACCGTCTAGCCAAGGAGCATCCCGGCGAGGAGGGCATGATCGATCCCAAAACCGGTCGCTTGTTCGGTATCGCCGTCACGCGCGCGTTTGGCGATCACCGCTGGAAGTGGACTACCGACTTCATCAAGCACGTCCACGAGAACTTCTGGGGCACAACTCCGCGTCCGAAAACCGTTACGCCGCCTTACATGACGGCCGCGCCTGTCGTAACAAGCACCAAAGTCGAGGCGCCCGACTTTGTCATCCTCGCTTCTGACGGTCTCTGGGACCACATCTCGTCCGAACACGCCGTCGAGTGCGTCGCCCAGTGGATCGCGGCCAAAAAGGCAGGAAAGCAGATGCCCAAGGACAAGCTCGCTGCGAACCCTGGTGTGCGAAGCAAGTTCGACATGGAGGGTGGATGGCCGAGCTGGCTGGCGACGCCCGCGGACTATGTGGTTGAGGACTTGGACAATGCGGCTGTGCACCTGATCAAGAACGCCCTGGGAGGGAACAGAAGGACGCTCTTCACCGGCGCGACGCTTGCTTACGCACCGTTGGCAAGGAGTGTGAGGGACGATGTTACGGTCCAGGTCATCTTCTTCCAGGATCCTGCTAGAGCGAATTGATGGGACAAGAGGGATGTGCGTTCTGTACGAGGATACACATGAGCTGACAATGGCGACACCCTGGTGACCAGACAATGGATACATTCTGTCAGAAATAATACTGCCGTGGGCCACCGCCATGGGCGTGGCCTAGGGCAGGCATACCTGTTGCACGTAATTAGGGGGCAAAATCTGGTGTATATTGTATGTAACTAAACGTGGCCACACGCACCACGCGAGGCTCCATTTTGACTGGTTTAAGTGGGGTGAGGCCTATGGAGGCGCCATAAGTGCCTGAGGCTTAAATAGTGTAAACTGTAATACTTAAATATATTATTTCTAATATACCCCTCCAGCCTTAAAGGCTATATCTATAGATTAGCCTTTTTAAATAATATTAGTTTAAATATCCTATTTATATCTTATAAGAAACTTCTTTTATAACCTTATTATTCTTATTAAATCTCTACCCCTATAGTAGGAAAAGTAATATTATTTACAGGCTATTTAGATATTTCTTATTATTTAGATTAAGGATACTTTCTAGTATCTCAGGTACCTTAGGTATCTCTAAATTCTTTTTTAATTATATTATTACTTAAGTTAGAATTTATTAGTTCCAACTGGTAGTTAAAAGCTTTATTAAGATCTTTCAATATTAATATAAGTAACGTCTCTTAAAATTCCTCCTCTTACTATATTTTCAGATAGTTTAATTAGTTTATTATATTAATTTAAATAATAAAAATAAAAAATTAGTAGCTTTAGAGAGATTTTATAAGATTATAAGCTATAAGGTTTCCTAAGAGTATATACTTAACTTTAAAGTATTCTTACTAAGCTTCTTATTATAGCTAGTAATTATAAATATTTATATACTATAACTTTATATATAATTATATTATTTTAGTAGTTATAAAATAGATTATTTACTAGTTATTATACTAAATTCAAACTACTAAATAAAGCTTATATATCTTACCTCTACTAAAAATATTTATTATAAAATTTACTTATAATATAGTAATAAGGTAGCTAGCGAAAATAGCTTCTTATATTACTTATAATAACGCTAAAAGTTTTATTTTAGTTATTAAAATAGTAATAATATCTTATTTATTAGCTTACTATATTATAAGATTATTAAAAAGATATATAGTATATACCTAAAAGCTTTTTTAATTCTTACTATTATTTATAATGCTAGTATCTATAGTAATATTAAAGTTATTCTATAAATTACTAGCCTTATAGTTAAACTTAAGGTAGAGGTTTTTAGTTTTACTAAGATACTATATTATTTACTTAATTTTAACTTAGTAGTTATCTTTAGGATTCTAATTAAAATAGAATAATTAGCTAGCTATATAAGTAATATCCAATTTTATTATAATTATAGTATAATTAATAAAGTTAATATCTTATTAGTAATACTTAATTTCTATATAGAAGGTTTAATTAAACTAAGAAAGAAGTATTTTTAGATTTAAGAAAAATATTAAACTATTTAATATATTATATATACTTTATAAGATATTTAAGAAACTTTTTAATATAAACTACTTAAGAAAGCTATAGCTATTATATTATCTAATCTTAAATAATCTTAATATTAAGAAACTACTATAGGTTTTTATCTCCCTGAAGATAATATTTCTTTTAAAGGTTTACTAATAGCTTAAATACTTTAAATATATCTTCTGAGGGGAAGGAAAGTATATAGTTATTAATATAAAAGAAAAAGATAATATACCCCTTAAGCTAGTAATATAGTTTTCCTATAGTAAATTTAAAACTAAGATATTTAAAGCCTACCTCTAGATAATACTACTAAAGGAGAGAAGATCTTTAAAAGCTATAAAATAATTTATTTAGATAGTAAATCTTTCTAAACTTTTAATAACTAGATAGTATTTCTACATAAACTACCTTATTAAATATTACTTAAATAAAAATATTAACTATATTATACTAAAGTAACTTAAAATTAAAATAATTAATAATTACTATAAACATTCAAAAAGATATACCTACTAAAGTAGCTATATAGATCTTATAGTTATCTTAAAGTTATTAATCTCTATAAATAATAAGCTAAATTTTAATTTTAAGAAGGTATTTATACTTATTAAGCTTATAAATATAAACTTAATAGTAACTTAGAATTTTTAAGCTTCTTGTAAAAGCTCTACTAATCTTACTTCAGAAGTATAACTTAATATAACTTCCAAAAGAAGTTTTTTTTAGCTATTATTATAACTTTAGTATATAGATAAGTAAATACTACTAAGTAAGATATAGATAATAATAATAGCTTCTATTATAGGATTTCCAAAGTAAAAGCCTCTACTTTCCTATATCTTAAATACTTTCTAATATCTAATTTACCTTATAGCTAAAGCTTATATTTCAGACTTATAATAACTTTTTAGGATTTTCTTAAAGTTTAAACCTTAGGAACTTCCTCCAGCTAATAATTTATATAATTCTATAGCTATAGATAGAAATATCTAGCAGTATCTTAAAATAACTAAAAGGTATTAGCTAAAAAAGTAGCTTTAAATAAAGATCTTCTAGCTACTTTAGTATAATATCTTATTTATTCTTTATACTTAATTCTCTCTAGAGGTATCTAATTTTCTTACCTTCCTACAGTCTTATCTATATAAATAAAATTATGAAAGAATATAATAGATAACTCTAGAGAAATTAATAATATAAACTTTATAGTTTTATATAAAGTTTCAGAAAGCTTAAAGTTAGCTACAGTCTAAATATAAAACCTTAAGTTTTTATAGTTACCTTCTATATTTTCAGTATAAATTACCTTATTAGGCTTTTTACTTAAGTTTAAAGTAAATATCCAAGCTAGCTTTATGTAACCTTACTGCAGCTAATTACTTTTATAGCTAATAAGAAACCTAATTAAAGTTAAACCTCTTAAAATTATCTTATAGAGAGGTTAAGTTTCTATCGAATAATATTATCTTATTAAAAAAGATATTATAAGTTATAATAACCTTATTTTATTAAAGGTTCTATACTTAAAACTAGTTAGTTAAAATATAGCTAACTAAAAAGCTAATAAAAGTATACCCCTTAAGGTAAGTAAAATAGTTACACTTAAGTTTTATATTCATAGTAAGAATGAAATACTTCTAGCTATATATATAAAGGTAGGCTAAGTTTAACCTTATAATATTATTTTTTTAAGTAACTTTATAAAGTTTCTAGTATAGTATTTACCAGCCTAAAAAGCTTATTAGTATATAGTTATAAAGGAATACTGCTACTTATAAGGTTTCAGGCTAGAAATTATAAGGTAGTTTACTTTCTTACCTTATAGCTTTTATATAAACTTTAATAATAACTTTAATATTTTTCACGCTACAATTTTAACTTTATATATATAATATAGATAGCTTAAAATAAATATCTTAAATACTTAGAATAGCTTTCAGCCTCTTATACTTAGAGATCTTATTATTATATTTAAAAACCTTAATATTAATATTATATTAATATTTTAGAAGTAAGATAAAGTTATTAAAAGCTGCAGTTATAATAGCTTTAATATAATTTATAAAGTAAAAATTCTATAAGTAGTTAGTAACTTTATCTGTAAATATTAAAGAAGAAATATAGCTACTTTAATCTTAGTAATAAGGATAAAAGTTAAATATAATATACTCTCTAGAGGTAGTATATAAAATATTCTTATACTCCACACAGCAAATAATCTGTTTTACCTTACTAATACTGCAAGCTTTATATATTCTCTAAATAAGCTAGTATTTATTATATTTGAAGTAACTATTAGTAATATAAATACTATATATAGCTAAGATAAGATAATTAAGAAGCTTTCTCCCAGAATACTCTAGCTGTCAGTACTAAAGTTATTTATTATCTTTCAGGAATCTTTAAATAGTCTCTATAATATATCTCTAGTAGTAATAATATCTAGAAGAAAGCTTATATTATACTAACTATACTACTAAAGTATTCAACTTCTCGTAAGATATATAGTGTTTCAGAATTTATTAGCTATATTAAATATTAATAGCTATAATCTTTAAGTAGTTCCTTCTTTATAATTAAGAGAGGTAATTTAACCTAATATTCTATTAGTAATTTTATTTTTATAACTACTAAAAGAAAATAAAGTTTATAGCTAAAAAGATATAGAAAGTAATATTATAGAAATATAATTTAATTTTCTTACTTTCTGAGGTTATAATATTAATTTTAGTATCTCTATAGCTTTTAATAAATACTAGCTTTATATTATACTAAATATAATTTCTAGAGGAAGCTTCTTAGAGAATTGTAAAATATTTAATATCTTAAAAAATATAGACTAAAATATCTAAATTAAGGATAAATAAGTTTTAGAGAGAATACTACTAAGATCCCTCTATATAGTAAGCTTACTATATAATATTATAGTTACTTTAGCTGGAATTCTAACTATATAGTTACTCATATCTGAAACTTTAAACTTTCTTTAAAAAGTTTAAATCTAAAGTTATTTATTATTTAATTCTCTTCTTAATTATAATGTTGAATATTTAACTTTTATATATAAATAATAAGTATATATAATAATAATATAAAAGTAGATAGTTTTTACTATATTTAAGAGAGTATAAAAATCTATCTAAGTTATTAAAATATTTTTTACTACTTTAAGAGTTTAAGCTACTATTAGTAGCTTCTAAGGTAATATTAAATGATTATAGCTAATTATATTTTAATAGAAAGCTTTAGGAAGTTACTATATAGTCTCTATAATAGTTAAAATAATTTTATTTAGCAGTATTATATCTAATTAACTATAAATTATAGATATATAGTTTTAGGTATATAATTTAATTAGTAAGTAGGTGTGAGAATAGCTATAGTATCTATTCTGCTGTGTGGCTGTTCTGGCTTATGTAAGGCCTAACTAGCCTATTTATATATATTCGAGTGTTCTATTCTAAGTTAAATAGATTATACCTTTCAATAATCTATATTAAGACTGTATACTATTTTATTTGTTTATTATAGTTATAAGTCTAGATTTATTTAATTATCCTCTGAATTCCTATTAATTATTTTAGTATAAAGAAATAAATATTTTTTCAGATCTATTATAATTATTCTAACATAACATTTTTGACTACTAGTAGCCTTAACATTAAGATTAAGCTGTCTAATAATATTAATTTTGACTGGTAGTATATTACTTTTTAATTTTATATAACTAGTTGAGATATTTAGAAGTATCTCAATTTAGATATTATACTAACTATTAATATTCTAAAACTATTTAATCTACTGAGTTTCGACAGTTAGCTATCTACAGAAAATACTGCTTGAGAAACTAAAAATTTAGATCTATATATAGTTGAAACTATAGGTATTTTTGACTGCTACTCTACAGATCTCAAGTTTTAAGCAGTTTATAAATCTAACTGTAAGGATATTAAGAAATACTATAATGTAATTCAGATATAAGTGGATATAACTATTAATAATAATCTTCTCATACTAGCTTAAATAAAGCTTCTCAATAATAATAATATATCTCTTTAAGCATTCCTTAAAATTTTAAAATATTAATATACCCAGAATAGGTTAGTTATATAATAGAGAGTCTAAGTAGAATATAAGAGAATCCTAAAAAAAACTAATTTAAATATCACTACTTTAGCTTAGTATAATAAGTAGTATATAATTTACCTTTAAGTAATTATATTTAACATCCCTAAGATTAAGAGTATACTTATAGTTAAAAAGTAGCTTTAAATACTTAGCTACTATATTATACTTAGTTAGGCTTCTGGATATTACTAGAAGGTAATTAAGAATGAGATTCTTAATCTGCTAATTATCAGTCTAGTTTAATATAGAGAGATTTTCACCTTTCTGATATATATTAATGAAAATTCAGCTAAAAGCTAAGTTAAAATACTGCTTATATTAGCTACTCTTACAGGGAGATTAGATAATATAACTTAATTAAAACTGAAGTGTCTATATAACTGGAGATAGTATCTATGTCCACCTGAGGATTGTAGATATATTAAGTATATTATTACTAGCGTTTATAGTTAATTTCCTAATATTTATATATCACTCACTACTTAAAATATAGTAATTAATAGAATTAATAACTCTAAACTATATAGACTCTATTAAAAGCTAGTTAAAAAAGAATAGCTTAATAATAAGAGTTATATAGCTAAGGCTAAAAAGCTATCTTTAGATAATTCTAAAGCTAAAGTAACTCCCTTAAGTGGTAAATCTAGTGGAAGTAATTAATATTCCTTAAACTTAATATATATTAGTATTAATTCCTCTCTTCTTAAATAGTTAAATATTTATATATTTCTAAGTGTTTTTTCTACTACTTAAGGATCTTACCTACTTTTAGTAAGTATAATTTTTAATAGTTATAAAGTAGTTTATATTACTAATTCTATAGTATTATTTAAAGAGGGATCTTTTAAGTTAAGTTAGAGGATAGATATAATTTAGTATAGTTTAGCTAACTTTCTAATTATTAGATAAGGTAAGTATATAATTTAGAATATTCTTAATAGTCTAAAGGGGAAGAATATACTTAATTTAATATTAGATAATATTATTTATATTAAAGATTTTTATACTAACATTATTTTAGAAGCTTTACTCCTCAAAAAAACTAAGATCTAGTATATAAGATTTAACTATATATTTAGATATAAGCTACTTAACTGCTCTATTATAATAAGATAGTTACTTAGAAAGTATAATTTTATCTTTCTTAAATATAAGCTACTTTCTAACTACTTAATAGTCTATTTAAGTATTTCTAGTATAGTTTCAGAGTTACCTTATATTCTACTATTATAATTTTAACCTTCAGTATCTCTACTAGATAATAAGTCTAATAATATCCTAACTTAATATCTTCATACAGACTACCTTAGCCTTAATACTCTTAAGTATCTAATATTTAATATTTAGGGGGTGAAGATTACAGACCTAAGGTAATTAGACTGTTTACATTATATAGAAACTTATTCTTAATAAGTTATTTCTAGATAACTATCTAAATTATATTTAGTTTGCCTGTTTTACAGAATCTCCTAGAACTTATTCAACTTTCCCAAGGCATACACAAGTAATTCATAAACGCTTATTATTAAGGATAAATTCTTAAACCTACTCTTTATATTTACTTTTATAGATAAAACTTATAACTTAGTTTATTAAGTAATTATAATATTTAAAAAATAAATTAAACACTAAAACAGTTTCTTAATTTATAAGATTCACTAGAATATTAAGTAAGCTGTAATAGTAATTAATAGTGAAACAGGTTATTAAACCTAGGTAAAAAAGTAAGGTATTAATCTTAAGCTGTCTTCCTTATGTATAAAAAAATTAGTTAGAGTAAGTAAGTATGTAGGAAAAGAATTAATAATCTGAAGTATTAAAATATAAGAAGCTGCAGAATTACTATCTAAACTATAAGTAGAAGTAATTTAAGTAGTAATAATATTATATAATATATCTCTAAATACTTAAAATAACTAGAGGTTACTAAATAAGGTTAAAGAAACTTAGTTCAGATAGTATTTTTATTAGTAGGTTCCAGAATATACTCTAAGTCTATATTAAGACTTATATTTCTATTAGGGATAGATTTTTACTTATAGATATTAAGTATACTTACTTAAAAAATACTGTAAATAAAGTATTTTGAAAAGGTTATTTAAGGTTAAACTAAGGGGACATATTAGATACCTAGTAGGATATATTCCAAATACTTATAATCTCTATAGAATCTAGATCCTCTATCTTTATAAAGTTATTACTACCTAGAATATTAAATTTAATAAGAAGAAATTCTACTTAGAATATAACTTATATAAAGTATTTACTAAAGAAATTATAAAACTTCTAGTTAAGCTGATTACTAAGGAGGAAGAAAACTTTATTCTTAAAATATTTAGAGAGTTTAAACTGGAGAGAATACCTACTAAAAGATCCTCTCTTCTACTAATAGTTCCCATAGCACTAAGGGTAGCCTAAGATATTAAGTTAAGCTCTAACTTAATCTTAAAAATTAATAAGAGAAGTTTAATAATATCTAAACTAATCTCTAAACTAATAGGATTAGTATAGACACCTGAAAATTGGAATTTAGAAAGTATACTTATAGCTAGAAAACCAGACAGTATACTTAAAATATAGAATCTAACTAGCTAAAAGAGTGAATCCACTTTAAACTAGGAAGCTAGAAGTAATTATATTAGGATTCCAATTTAGCTAACTTAAGGTAGACTAAAATATAACTCTCTACCTCAGAACTTTAAGACTTTAATAGCTTAGAAGTTAGACTAATAATATAGAAGTAAATAACAATAATAACTTAAGCCTGAAATTAATATTAATAACTATATAATACTCTTAAAAAATATAATAGTAGTATCTTATACTTTATAGAATGTAAATAAGATAGTTTTATTAATATCTATCTGCCTAATTAGTAATAAAAACTTAATAATAATAATCTTAACCTTTTAATAATTTTCCTTATTATTTAAAATATAGCTCTAAAAAAGAAGACTCTAACTATATAGATTTAAATATATTTTAACTAACTAGTAGTATTTCCTAAAACCTAGAAGAATATTACTAACCTACTAGAATCCCTCTAAATATCCTTTATTAAAGCAGCAAAAGCTGAAATTATAAAGTTAAAGGAAAAGGGTATCTGGTGAGAAATAGATTACCAGAATATAGAGTTAAATTCCCTACCTTTAAAGTAAGTGTTTACCTATAAAATAGATACTAACAGTTTCCTAGAATAATATAAAGTGAGGATTTACATATATGGAGATATATAACTAGTTAATCTGCTGTAAACTATATATATAATAATACTAACTACTTAAACCTTTTAAGTAGCTATAGGAATTATAGTATAATTTGACTTTAAAGTTCTTCAGTTTAATATTATTAATATATTTCTTAATATTATAAGGAATCTAAATAGCTCTCTAATAATAATTAAACTACCTAATACATTTAAAGTGGCAGAAAGGTATATAGAGCTCAAATAAGCTTTTTATAGGCTTTGAGATATATTCCTCCTGTAGTTTAAGGCTTTCTATACTACACTAAAGTCTCTAAGTTTTATTTTTTACTTAGAGGAGCTTTATCTATTTAAAAACTAGAGTTTAACTATTTATATCCTCTTCTATATAGATAATATTGTTCTTTTATATTACAAAGTAGCTAAAAAGGAAGTATTTAATATTATTACTAATATAAAGTAAGTATATAAGCTAAAGGAGTAAGGTTTAGTAGAGTATTTTCTGGAAGTTTAAGTAGTTAGAAATTATAAGTATCAGAAAATTTACTTAGTTCATAATATATATATTACTAAAATTACTAAATATTTCAATTTTAAATATAAATTAATATTAATAATACTACTTCTAATGGTATCCTTTATTATAAATCTGGATTAAGTAATATTAAAAGAAATTTATATATATTAAACTAAGGTTAATTTAATTCTCTATATATTAATTATAGTATAACTAGATATTTTATATACCTACTCTCTCCTATTAAGATATCTTATAAATTCTTCTTAAATACACTAAGATACTATAGATTATATAATTTAGTATCTCTATAGGATAAGATTCTTAGTATTTTAGTTTAGAAGCTTAAGGGATATAGATAAGATACCTTAGATACTCTTAATTACTAGAGATACTTCTTTTACAGATAATAAAGATACTTAAATATTAAGTTACAGCTATATTATTACTCTATTTAGAGAATTAATCTAATAGAAAGCTACTTAATAAAATATAATTATAATATTAACTACTAAAGTAGAACTTCTTAATCTTAAATATATTTCAAAAAGGCTATAATTTTAAAGAGACTATTTTAAGATATTAAGTTAAATTTTAAAGATATTTAGAGAGTCTATTATAATATTTACTAAACTATCAGACTAGTAATCTCAAATAGTAAGTATCTATCTATTAGGCTTTAATATATAGATATTTAATAAATATAACTATATTAAGAATACTTAAAAGGAAGTTTTAAGGTTATTTATATACCTATAAATAAAATACTAATAAATAAAGTTATAAAAAACTTAATTTAAGTGAAATTTAAATAATTTAGAATATTTCTCAATCTAATAGATGTTTAATTAATACTATTAAGACTATCTAAATTAAGCTACTTAATCCCCTAAAAGCTAGAACTTAAATAATAATAAATAAAATTCTAATTCTTAGAGGAAGATATTAATAGTATTAACATAGAGCGTAAGTAAATAGCAGAATTTATCCACTCTCTCGCGGAGAACAAAGATCTCTAGTTAAATCTATATCTAACTTAAGAGAGACTATTTAAACTTATTACTCTAGGATGAAGCCTAAGCTATAACTACTAGTATGTGGAAATTAAGCTAAAGAAATATTAAAAATACGTTAAATTCTACTAGAACCAAGATTAGCACCTAATAGCTCTAACCTAAAGTAGGAGGGTATCTAATAAAGCTAAAAGTTAAACTATTAAGATAACCTCTAAAACTATTAGTAACTAACTAAGAAATAGAGTTCCAGCTAAAAGGTAACTTAGTTATACTTATAGTTAGGCTAGAGATCTAGTTAACTATAAGTAGTTAAATGAGTAGTAAAGATAATAATATTTTAGTAATAGTATTATTTAGAGTAACTAGCGTCTGAATAATAAAACCAGAAATACTTCTATTTTTAATAAAAACTAACTTGAATTCTTTCTGTTAGTTTGAATATAGTTTAAGTTAGACTATAACTTTTATATTACTAACTTACTTACCTTTTATCTATAAGAGTTAGTTTTAAGTTAGTAATTTATAATAAGCTACTTACAGGATTATTATCAGATATCTTAATAGCTTTCATATAGTATTTAAATATATTATAAGTCTTTTAGAATATAGAGATATAGGCTTTTTAGGATCTATTTACATACTAGAAATAATACTTAGTAAGTATATTACTACTTCTAACTTTAATTAAGTAGAGATAGAGACTATAATTAAGAATAAAACTTAAAGTATAAATAGTATAGAAAATAGTTTAGAGAAGCTAAACTTCTCTAATTATTTTATTTTTAACTAAACAACTTTTATATTCCTCTGAAATCTTAATTTTAAACTTACCTTTCTTAATAAGTGTAAACTTCTTAGAATTGGTAGACTTATTAGGATTAGCTAATTAATATTATGTATTCTTAAGCTAGCGCTTCAGATTCTTAATTTTAGAAGATACTTCTTAATCCTTAATTTAAGTGGACTTTCTCGTGGATACTAATATATTCTTATAATATTTCTTTAGGCGTTTAATAACCTCTTTAACTTTATCTTCTTCTTCTTCTTTAGATTATTTAACCTTATTATTATCCTCTTTAATAAGTTTAGACTTCTTATTCTTATTCTTAACTAATAGATTACCTGTAAGGTTATCTTCCTCATTATTAGCAGGAGGGATAATAATTTATACTTTCTTAGGATAATTATAGTAATACTTAATAATAGTTGAAGTAGCTAACTTCTTAATAGAAATAACTAACTTCTAAATAATAATATCCTTAATATTACTAAACTTAGGTATATTAAGTAACTTAGATATAGAAAAACTTAGTAAAAATTCTTAGAGATTAGGAAACTTAGTAAAATATACTTTAATAAAAAGTTTTAGTTAGAAAACCTTAATCTTAGACTGCTACTTAATAGTAAAATACATTTTAAAGGGATATAAATACTTTATATTACTAACTTACTTTTAAATTATATAAATAGACTAAGTCTCAATAAAATTTGTAAGTTTAATAATAAAGTTTACTATGATATTTATAAAAAATAAAAAATTAATATTAATAACATAAATAAATAAACTAAATAGTTACTAAATATAGTATACTTTCTTAAGAGAATAAAGAATTAGTTCTTAAGTTCCAGATATATTATTAGAAGCGAGGGAATAATAAAAATAATGAAAAACACCTATTATAAAGTTAAATTCTATTTATTAAAGAGACATAAAGTTAGCATCAGAAAGCATCTCCTTTAATAAAAGAATCTACCAGGCGAGAATAGGAATAAGCTAATTAAAAACTATAGTATCTAGAATAAAATGTAACAGAATTACATTATCCACCTTAGTGATAGTATCATAAGTTACTTCAGCCTAAATCAAGCATTAGTGACAGTTAAAATAATTTATATAAAAAAATATATAAAATCTATAGTAATGATACTTACAGCTAATAAATATAATAATAATCAAGATTATTAGTTAAGAAGACAAGAAAACTTAGTAAGTATAGTAAAACTGAAGTTTATAACACTTATAAAGCTAAGATCACATAATCTCAGAAGGAACTAATAAGTTACTCCTACTGAATATTAATAATAACTATATTAAAGATAAATATTATAATAAGTTAGTTAAAGAATATTATTTCTTTTGTTTTAATATTTAAAGAATAACTTTTAATATCTATTTACAGTATTTTATTTATCTAAAACATACTATTTAGAACTTAAAATATAAGATTTCATCTAGTGGTTATTCTACTGGGGGAGTATGTAAGAATAGCTACAGTATTTATTCTACTGTATGGCTATTCTAGCTTATATAAAACCCAACCAGCCTATTTATATATATTTAAGCATTCTATTCTAAGTTAAATAGATTATACCTTTTAATAACCTATAGTCAGACTATATACTATTCTATTTATTTATCATAGTAGGTTAGTAAAAATATAAGATTATTAATTTAAAATACCTCTATAATAGAGAAAATATAGCTAACTATTTAAGCTTTATATATAATATCTTACTATTTTTAAAATTATATTTTAGTTACTATCCTTATAGTAAGGTATTTAATCTTAGGAAACTAAAGTATATTATAATTTATAGTAGCTACTTATTAGAGATAGAGATTATCTATAATATTAAAGTAATTATAAAAATATATCAACTATATTAAGATCCTCCTTTAAGTTACAGTATTAATATTTAAGTATATTACTAATATACTTAAGAATCTATAATAATATATAAGTTTAATTTAACTACTTATATTTATATTTTTAAATTCTAATATTATAGAAATTATAGAAATTATATAAGCTTTTAGGTTTTTCTCTGTAAGTTTAATAATATTCTAAGTATAGATATAGTTAGTAATCTTAAATAGAAGTTAAATTTCCTTAGGATAGATTAGTTTTATAAGGATAAACTTATTAAGAATACTAGAAGTAATTAAGATCTCTAGAGTGTTAGTTTCAGGCGTTATAATAAGTATCTTACTTTTCTTTACTTTAGGAAAGTTATATATAAGAAGCTTTTAAGAGGCTACTAAAAGGAGGCTTTTTTAAATATCTAATTTAAAGTTAAGGTAATTCTATAAGTTATAAAACTTAGCCTCTATCTTAAAGACGTTATACTAGGTAATCTACTAGTTAGCTTCCTTAAGTATTAATATAGAGATATTTTCAGTAAATATCTTAGTATTTAAGATATATAAGATCGTTATAATATATACTCTTTAGCCTGGTAGCTCTTCAGTATCGTAAGACTCTTAATTATTATATATAATTAGGAAGCAAAATCTGGTGTATATTATATATTACTAAACGTAGCTACATGCATTATGTAACGTTTTATTTTAACTAGTTTAAGTAGAGCGAGGCCTGTGGTGATACTATAAGTGCCTGAGGCTTAAATAATATAAACTCTAACGCTCGAACGTATTATTTCTAATAATACCTCCCGCGGCCCCTGCCACTATAACGTACATATTATAACAACAATAATAAAGTATACGCCTCCTTATATACCCACCGTATTTGCGACAATTAAGAGTCTCACGCTACTAAAATAGAGTATATCTTTTTATATTAATTTATTAATTAAGTTAATACCTTTTTTACGTTATTCATTAATTAATTCGATCCCTTATTTACGTTATTTACATTATTTATTCATTAATTCAATCTCTTTTACGTTACTTTTATTAATTATTTAAATGTCACGATAGCTTCAAATAAAACTAATAAAGAAGCATTCTTTCTATATAACTTTGAAGATTAGCTACACTGAATCTAGCATATTAAGATAGCTGTATATAACTATAACTTATAGAATTATATTAACTCTAATACAGCTATAGCTATACTATCTCTACTATTAAAACTTAAGATACTCTCTATTACTCTATTTATAGCTAAAGTTAACTATAAAGTATCAGTAAAGATATGTTCTGAATTATTATCTAAAAATCTGTAAGTTTATATCTAACTTTAAGATAATTATCAAACAGACTTTTAAGAATATAACTAAATTAAAGATACTATATAAAAGGTTTAGGTTCTTATCTTAATTACTATTACCTCTAAGTATTTTACTTAATATTATCTTCCTAATAAGATACTAAAGTAATAGCTTAAAGTTCTTATAAAGTATACTATATTACTATTAGATTGGTAGCTTCTTAAAGCCTTATAGTAATACCTTAAATATCTTAAATCCCCTAATCTTAATATCTAGAAAGATATTTAATAATAGCTTTTATAAAAGGAGGGTAACTTCCTTATTATATATTAAGCAGGCTTTTTAATATCTAAAACTGAGGCTATAAGCTTATAGTTAAACTAACTTTACTAAATATTCTCTATAAGTTTTATTTTAGTATAGGTAATAGTATATAAATTATAAAGCTGCTAGTTAACTATATGTAATTATCGTGAGGCTTTCGCTAGCACTTAAATCCTTATACCCTCAAGAATTACAAAGTAGACCTTACTGCTTATAATACTAATTAATCGAATTTATAATAATAGCGTTGCAGCTAAACGTCAGTATACTGAATAATAAGTATGTAACCTCTCAGCTTACTTACTAGACTGCTATTATTATCTAAATAACAGTATTTAGCCTCCAGACTAGTATCTGAAGCTTGTAATCCTCATAGTATTTACAGTAAAAAGTTTTAATAGGAGATTTAATAATAATAAGAAGTATAAAGGCTATTAATATCCTTATAGGAAGTAGAAGATTTATATGTATAATAATACTATAATGCTACTATTTAAAAGTTCACTCCACTCTAAATAGGAGGCATAAGGGCCACTTAAGTAATTAGTATCCTTATAGGGGGTGGAAGATTTATATATATAATAATACTGTAATACTACTACTTAAAGGTTCTATCTACTCTAAATAGCTTTATACTTAAAATAGCTTTATATCTAAAATAGCTTTATATTTTGTGAGAATAGCTACAGTATCTATTCTGCCGTGTGGCTGTTCTGGCTTATGTAAGGCCTAACTAGCGTATTTATATGTATTTGAGCGTTCTATTCTAGGTTGAATAGATTATACCTTTTAATAACCTATATTCAGACTGTATACTATGCTATTTGTTTATTATAGTTATAAGTCCAGATTTGTTTAATTATCCTCTGAACTCCTATTAATTATTTTGGTATGAAGAAATGAATTATTTTTCAGATCTATTATAACTATTCTAATATAGTATTTTCGACTATTAGTAGCCTTAATATTAAGATTAAACTATCTAATAGTACTGATTTCAATTGGTAGTATATTATTTTTCGATTTTATATAACTAGCTGAGATATTTAGAAGTATCTTAATCTAGATATTATACTAATTATTAATATTATAAAACTACTTAATCTACTAAGTTTCGATATTTAGCTATCTATAGAAAATACTACTTAAGAAACTAAAAATTTAGATTTATATATAATCGAGACTATAAGTATTTTTAATTACTATTCTGCAGATCTTAAGTTTTAAGTAGTTTATAAATCTAACTATAAGGATGTTAAGAAATACTATAACGTAATTTAGATATAAGTAGATATAACTATTAATAATAATCTTCTCACGCTAGCTTAAATAGAGTTTCTTAATAATAATAATATATCTTTTTGAATACTCCTTAAAGTTTTGAAATGTTAATACGCTTAGAATAAGTTAGTTACGTAATAGAGAGTTTGAGTGGAATATAAGAGAATTCTGGAAAGAGCTAATTTGAATATCTCCGTTTCAGCTTAGTATAATAAGTGGTATATAATTTACTTTTAAGTAGTTATATTTAATATCCCTGAGATTAAGGGTATAATTATAGTTAAAGAGTGGCTTTAAGTACTTAGCTACTATATTATACTCAGTTAGGTTTCTAGATATTACCAGAAGGTAATTGAGAATAAGATTCTCAACTTACTGATTATTAGTTTAATTTAATATAGAGAGATTTTTACCTTCCTAATGTATGTTAATGAAAGTTTAGCTAAAGGCTAAGCTAAAATACTGTTTATGTTAGCTACTCTTGTAGGGAGATTGGATAATATAACTTAATTGAAACTGAAGTGTCTATATAACTAGAGATAGTATCTATATTTACCTGAGGATTATAGATATATTAAGTATACTATTATTGATATTTATAGTTAATTTCCTAATATTTATATATTACTTACTGCTTAAAATATAGTAATTAATAGAATTAATAATTCTGAACTATATAAACTCCACTAGAAGTTAGTTAAAAAGGGATAACTTAATAATAAGGATTATGCAGCTAAGGTTAAAGAGCTGTCTTTAGATAATTCTAAGGCTAAAATAACTCCCTCAGGCAGTAAATCTAGTGGAAGTAGTTAATACCCCTCGAACTTAATATGTATTAATATTAATTCCTCTCTTCTTAAATAGTTAAATACTGATATACTTCTGGGTATTTTTTCTACTACTTAAAGACCTTACTTGCTTTCAGTAAGTATAGTTTTTAATAGTTATAGAGTGGTTTATATTACTAATTCTATAATACTGTTTAAAGAGGGATTTTTTAAGTTAAGTTAGGGGATAGATACAGTTTAGTGTAGCTTAGCTAACTTTCTAATTATTGGATGAGGTAAGTATATAATTTAGAATATTCTTAATAGTCTAAAGGGGAAGAATATGCTTGATTTGACGTTAGATAATATTACCTACATTAAAGATTTTTATACTAACGTTATTTTAGAAGCTTTATTCCTTAAAAAGACTAAGATCTGGTATATAGAATTTAACTATATATTTAGATATAGACTACTTAACTACTCTATTATAATAAGATAGCTACTTAGAAAGTATAATTTTATTTTTCTTAAATATAAGTTACTTTCTAATTATTTAATAGTCTATTTAAGTGCTTTTAGTATAGTCTCAGAGTTATTTTATATTCTACTATTATAACTTTAACTTTTAGTATCTTTGCTGGATGATAAGTCTGACGATATTTTAACTTAGTATTTTTATGTAGGCTACCTTGGCCTTAATGCTCTCAAGTATCTAGTATTTAACACTCAGGGGGTGTAAATTATAAGCTTAAAGGAATTAGATTATTCATACTGTGTGGAAGTTTATTCTTAATAAGTTATTTTTAGATAACTATTTAAATTATATTTGGTTTGCCTGTTTTATAGAATCTCCTGGAATTTATTTAACTTTCTCAGGGTATATATAGGTAATTTGTGGGCGTTTATTATTAAAGATAAGTTCTTAGGCTTACTCTTTATATTTGCTCTTATAGATAAAATTTATAATTTAGTTTATTGAGTGATTATAATATTCAAAAAATAAGTTAAGCACTAGAGAGGTTTCTTAATTTATAAGATTCACTAGGATATTAAGTAAGCTATAATAGTAATTAATAGCGAAATAGGTTATTAAACCTAAGTAAAAAAGTAAGGTATTAATTTTAAGCTATCTCCCTTATATATAAAAGAATTAGTTAGAGTAAGTAAGTATACAGGACAAGAACTAATAACCTGAGGAATTAAGATATAAGAAGCTGTAAGATTACTATCTAAACTGTAGGTAGAAGTAATTTAAGTAGCAGTAGTATTATATAATATATCTCTAAACGCTTAAAATAACTAGAAGTTACTATATAAAGTTAAAGAAGCTTAGTTCAGATAGTATTTTTATTAGTAGGTTCTGGAATATACTCTAAGTTTATATTAAGACTTATATCCCTATTAGGAATAGATTTACATTTATAGATATTAAGTATACCTACTTAAGAAATATTATAAATAAGGTATTTTAAAAAGGTTATTTAAGGTTAAACTAAAGGGATAAATTAGATACCTAGTAGGATATGTTCTAAATACTTATAATCTCTATAGAATCTAAATTCTCTATTTTTATAAGATTATTATTATCCAGAATATTAAATTTGATAAGAAAAAGTTCTACTTAAAATATAACTTATATAAAATACTTACTAAAGAAGTTATAAAACCCCTAATTAAGCTAATTACTAAAAAGGAAGAAAATCCTATTCTTAAAGTATTTAGAGAGTTTAAACCAGAGAGAATATCTACTGAAAAACCCTCTCTTCCACTAGTAGTTTCTATAATACTAGAAGTAGCTTAAGATATTAGGTTAAATTTTAGCTTAATCTTAAAGACTGATAAGAAAAGTTTAATAATATCCAAACTAACTTCTAAACTAACAGGATCAGTATAGACACCTAAAAATTAGGATTTAGGAAGTATACTAACAGCTGGAAAACTAGACAGTATATTTAAAATATAGGATCCAGCTAACTAAGAGAGTGAACCCACTTTAAACTAGGAGACTAGAGGTAATTATATTAGAATCCTAATTTAGCTAACTTAGGGTAGACTAAAGTGTAGCTCTTAACCTCAGAACCCTAAGGTTTTAATAGCCTAGAAGTCAGACTAATAATATAGAAGTAAATAATAATAGTAACTTAAGCTTGAAATTAATATTAATAATTATATAATACTCTTAAAAGAATATAATAGCAGTATTTTATACTTTATAGAGTGTAAATAAGATAGTTTCGTTAGTATCTATCTACCTAATTAGTAATAGAAACTTAATAGTAATAGTTTCAGCTTTTTAATAGTTTTCCTTATTATTTAAAATATAGCTCTGAAAAAGAAGGATCCAGCTATACAGATTTAAATATATCTTAACTAACTAGTAGTACCTCTTAAGACCTAGAAGGATATTACTAACCTACTAGAATCCCTCTAAATATTCTTTATTAAAGTAGCAAAAGCTGAAATTATAAAGTTAAAGGAAAAAAGTATCTAGTGAGAAATAAATTACTAGGATATAAAGTTAAATTCCCTACTTTTAAAGTAGGTTTTTACCTATAAGATAGATACTAATAGTTTCCTAGAATAATATAAAGTGAGGATTTATATATATAGAGATATATAACTAGTTAATCTACTGTAAACTATATATATAGTAATACTGGCCACTTAAACCTTTCGAGTGGCTATAGTAATTACAGTATAATTTAACCTTAAAGTCTTTCAGTTTAATATTATGAATATATTTCTTAATACTGTGAGGAATCTAAATAGCCTTCTAATAATAGTTAAACTACCTGATAGATTTAAGGTTACAGGGAGGTATATAAAGTTTAAACAAGCTCTTTACAGACTTTAAGATATACTCCTCCTGTAGTATAAAGTTTTCTATATTACACTAAAGTCTTTGAATCTTATCCCTTACCTAGAGGAACTTTATCTATTTAAAAACTAGAGTTTAACTATTTATATCATCTTTTATATAGATAATATTTTTCTCTTATACTATAAAGTAACTAAAAAGGAAATATTTAATATTATTACTAATATAAAATAAGTATATAAGCTAAAGGAATAAGGTTCAGTAGAGTATTTTCTGGGAGTTTAAGTGGTTAGAGATTATAAATGTCAGAAGATTTACTTAGTTTATAATATATATATTACTAAAATTACTAAATATTTCAGTCTCAAATATAGACTAACATTAATAATATTACTTCTAATAGTATCTTTTATTACAAATCCAGATTAAATAACACTAAAAGAAATTCATATATATCAGACTAAGGTTAGTTTAATTCTCTATATATTAATCATAATATAACTGGATATTTTATATCCCTACTCTCTCCTATTAAGATACCTTATAAATCCTTCTTAAATATACTAAGATACTATAGATTATATAATTTAGTACCTCTATAGGATAAGATTCTTAGTATTTCAGTTTGGAAGCTTAGGGAATATAGATAAGATATTTTAGATACTCTTAATTACTAGAGACGCTTCTTTCACAAATAATAAAGATACTTAAAGATTAAGTTACAGATATATTATTACTCTATTTAGAGAATTGATCTAATAGAAAGCTACTTAATAAAATATTATTATAATATTAACTACTAAGGTAGAACTTCTTAGTTTTAAATATACTTCAAAAGAAGTTATAGTTCTGAAGAGACTATTTTAAGATATAAAGTTAAACTTTAGAGATATTTAGAGAGTCTATTATAATAACTACTAAATTATCAGACTGGTAGTTTCAAATAGTAAGTATCTATCTACTAAGTTTTAATATATAGATATTTAATAAATATAGTTACATTAAGAATACTTAAAAAGGAGTTTCAAGGTTATCTATATACTTACAGATATAATATTAGCAGACAGACTTATAAAAAACTTAACTTAAGTGAAGTTTAAATAATTTAGAGTATTTCTTAACTTAATGGATTTTTAATTGATACTATTAGGACCACCTGAGATAAGCTACTTAGTCCCCTAAAAGCTAAAACTTAAATAATAATAAATAAAACCCTAATTCTTAGAGGAAAATTTTAGTAGTATTAATATAGAGTGTAAGTAAATAGTAGAATTTATTTACTTTCTTATAGAGAATAAAAGTTTCTAGTTAAGCTTATATCTAACTTAAGAGAGATTATTTAAACTTATTACCTTAAGATAAAACTTAAACTGCAGCTATTAATATATAGAAATTAAGCTAAAGAGGTATTAAAAACATGTTAAATCCTACTGGAACTGAGGTTAGCATCTGACAGTCCTAACTTAAAGTAGGAGGGTGTCTAATAAAGCTAAAAGTTAAACTACTAAGATAACTTCTAAAACTACTAGTAACTAGCTGAGAGATAAATTTCTAGCTAAAAGGTAACTTAGTTATACTTATAGTTAGGCTAGAGATCTAATTAACTATAGGTAGTTAAATAAGTAGTAAGAATAATTATATTTTAGTAATAATATTTTTTAGAGTAACTAGCATCTAAATAATAAAACTAGGAATATTTCTATTCTTAATAAAAACTGATTTAAATTCTTTCTATTAGTTTAAATATAGTTTAAGTTAGACTGTAATCTTTATATTACTAACTTACTTACTCTTTATCTATAAGAGTCAGCTTTAGGTTAGTAATTTATAATAAGCTACTTATAGAATTATTATTAGATATCTTAATAGTTTTAATATAGCGTTTAAATATATTATAAGTCTTTTAGGATATAGAGATACAGACTTTTTAGAACCTATTTACATACTAGAAATAACACTCAATAGGTATATTACTACTCCTAATTTTAATTAAGTAGAAATAGAGATTATAGTTAAGAATAAAACTTAAAATATAAATAGTATAGAGAATAGTTTAGAGAGGTTAAGCCTCTCTAATTATCTTATTTTTAACTAAGCAACTTTCATATTCCTCTGAAATCTTAATTTTTAACTTACTTTTCTTAACAGGCATGGACTTTTTAGAACTAGCAGACTTATTAGGGTTAGCTAATTAATATTATATACTCTCAAGCTGACACTTCAGATCCTTAATCTTAGAAGATATTTCTTAATTCTTAATCTGAGCGGACTTTCTTATGGATATTAATATATTCTTACAATATTTCTTTAGGTATTTAATAACCTCTTTAACATTATCCTCTTCTTCTTTTTTAGATTATTTAACTTTATTATTATCCTCTTTAATAAATTTAGACTCCTTATTTTTATTCTTAACTAATAGATTACCTATAGAATTATCTTCCTTATTATTAGTAGGAGAAGTAATAATACATATTTTCTTAGGATAACTATAGCATTACTTAATAATAGTGGAAGTAGCTAACTTCTTAATAAAAGTAACTAACTTCTAAATAATAGCGTCTTTAATATTACTGGATTTAGATATATTAGGTAACTAAAATATAGGAAAACTAAGTGAAGATTCTTAGAGATTAGAAAACTTAGTAAAATATATTTTAATAAAAACTTTCAGTTAGGAAACCTTAATCTCACACTACTACTTAACAGTAAAATATATTTTAAAAGAATATAAATACTCTATATTACTAACCTACTTTTAAATTATATAAATAGACTAAATCCCGATAAAATTTATAAGTTTAATAATAAAATTTACTATTATATCTATAAGAAATAAAAAGTTAGTATTAGTAAAATAAATAAATAAACTGAGTAGTTACTAGATATAATATACTTCCTTAAAAGAATAAAAAATCAGTTTTTAAATTCCAGATATATTATTAGGAGTGAGGAAATAATGAAAATAATGAAAAATACCTATTACAAGGTTGAGTTCCGTTTATTAAAGAGATATAAGGTTGGCGTCAGAGAGCATCTCTTTTAATAAAGGAATTTACTAGGCAAGAATAGAAATAGGCTAATTAAAAACCACAGTATCCAGAATGAGACGCAACAGAATTACATTATTAACCTTAGTAATAATATTATAAGTTACTTTAGCCTAAATTAAGTATTAGTAATAGTTAAAATAATTTATATAAAATAACATATAAAATCTATAGTAGCAATATTCATAGCTAATAAATATAATAATAGTTAAGGTTATTAATTGAGAAGATAAGAAAGTTTAGTAAGTATAAATAAAACTGAAGTTTATAATACTTATAAGGCTAAGATCATATAATCTCAGAAGGAACTAATAGGTCGCTCCTACTGAATATTAATAATAATTATATTAAAAATAAATATTATAATAGGTTAGTTAAGGAACGTTATTTCTTTTATTTGAATATTTAAAGAATAATTTTTAATATCTATTTACAGTATTTTATTTGTCAAAAACATACTATTTAGAGCTTAAAATATGAGATTTCGTCCAGCAGTTATTCTACTGGGGGGTGTATGAGAATAGCTACAGTATCTATTCTGCTGTATAGCTATTCTAGCTTATATAAAGCCTAACTAGCCTATTTATATGCATTTAAGTATTCTATTCTAGGTTAAATAGATTATATTTTTTAATAACCTACATTCAGACTATATACTATACTATTTGTTTATTATATACTTAAAATAGCGTTTATACTTAAAATAGATAGCTTCAAACTTTCTATTATTTTAAGTTTTTATTATTATAATATCTTTTATATCTAGCTAGCTATATACTTTTAGATAGAGGGTAGATTTCAGTAGATATAGCCTATAAATAATGCTACTCTTCCTACTAAACGCCAGAAGTTTAATAAGGGTGATGAAGCTAGAATTACTATAAAGATAACTATATATTATTTTCAGGTTTTTACTATTAATATCTGAGAGACGCTTTTTAAGAGATACTTTTTACTATTTTATCTACTAGTTTACAGGCTCTAAATAGCCTCATTTTATATATATTATTTCATGTGGCTAGCTGTGCCAGTAATGCTGCATAGCTGGGGGGGGTATATCAGAAATAATACTGCTGTAAGCTACTACTATAAGCGTAACCTAGGGCAGACATACCTCCCGCAGCCCCTGCCACTATAATATACATATTACAACAACAATAATAAGGTATATACACCCTCATATACCCACCCCAATTACAACATATTCTAGCTTATACATACTTAACCAGATAATGGAGTAGGTTACCTCCTCAGCTGTAGCTAATAAAATTATTTTGGATGTATTTTATAGAAATATTCCCAAAACGAAACTTATTAAAATCCAGTATAAGGTTTTTACTAAAGAAACGTTCCTAGAATAAATAAATACTACCTAAAAATATATCTAACTTAATTATACAGCTTCCTAATATTAATAGGCTAAGTTTCTTCCTTACTTTTTCTTTATCTTAATAAATATTACTACTTTTGAAGTAATTAAATTTATATTATAATTTATTCTGTTACTATTTAGTATTATATTTATAATATACCTACTACCTCCTCATAATAAGATACTATCTACCTACTAAAATAGTAATACCTATTACTAATATATTAAGGAAGATATATAAGATTATCACCTATATACCTTACTATAGTTTAAATATAATAGTATAAGAAATTCTTAACTTTCTTTCTTATAATCCTTCTAACTTTTATAATAGTAAAACTATATAGTTATTACTACTAATAACGTTTACTGCTATATCCTCCTTAATAATAAAGATATCTTATATAATATTATAAGTAAATATAACCTATTAATTACCTTTCTTTATTAATTTATTATAATATTATAAGTAGTTCTCTCTTAATGCCCTTAAGAAATATATTAAGAAGTTTTATAAATATAATATTACTTAATTCCACTCTAGTAAATTAATTATATATTATAATAATTATACTATTTATATATTACTTTTATTTAGGTTATAATTTAATATTAATTTCTATAGAGTTTTATATCTATATAAAGTAGCTTGCTAAGGATATTAATATTTAATTAGCTACTTTCTATAAGGGGAAGGTTATTATAAGAATATTAATATTTTTCCTCTTTCTATTAAAGCTAATAGTATTATAAGTATAAATAGTTTCTAAATATTTCTATTTTAAGCTGATAATATCTTTTAGGTTAATATTATTTAGATAAAGGTTAATATTAGTTTAAGTTAATATTATTTAGATAAAGGTTAATATTAGTTTAGCAGCTGATAGTAAATATATTAACTATATATCCTAAGAGAATATTAGCTGCAGTAAGTTTCTAATTTCTCTTAATTAACTAAATATTAATATTATAATAATAATTTATCCTCTTCTGCCAAACTTCCAAATAGACTACCTTGTTTAGCGCTCTTATTAGTATTCTAATTTTAAATTAGAGGAGGAAATCTCTTATATATTTTCTTATTTATATCTAGTAGCTATTTCTACTTATAAATTATACTATTAGATACTTTCGTTATACTTTTATATACCTCCTACTGCTAATAGGTTTTCTGTTTCTATCCCACTTTACTTTAAATACTATATATAAAGGTATTTATCTAGGCTGGATAAGGTTAGAAGGAAGAATAAGGTTTAGATGATATAATACTAAGAAGGAAATTAAATTACTTTATATTCTATATATATAGGAGGATATGTTTTAAATAGATAAAGAGAAAGTAGTTATCGTTAATAATAATACTTTTTTATAATTACTTATTTATTACTAGATACTATATAATTATATATAAGTACTACTATATAGTATAAAGAAATATTATAGGTATATAGATAATCTAGATATTAATATTAATACTTTAATTAATATTATTCTTTTATTATATATATTATATTATTTTATATTATTAGAGGCTGGCTATAAGAGGTAACCTAGTAGTGTCTAAATAGTATTATAATAAACTTAAAGAGTTTACACCTACAGTGAAAACTCTTTACTAAACTATAGAGGTAGCAGCTCTGTAGAGCCTGCATAGCTATATTCTATATAAGCCCTAAGGCTTAAGTCTGTGATATACCCCCCGCTAACTTTCCCTCTATTACTATAGTAATAGTAATTATTAACAGCCTTATAGCTATATTACTAGTTACTTAATTACCTAAGTAAATCCAGCTAATAGAAAAATATATCTCTTTAATATTAAATAGTCTAGCTAATAGAAAAACTTATATTATTATCCCTCTAGATTACTTTCTAAATAACTTTATACTATAATCTCTTTTTCCTTTATAACTATAAGATATATTCTTCCCTTCTATATTATAACTATCTTTTCCTTTCTTTAGATAATTTACTTACTTCCTTACTATACCCCCTATAATACTGCTAATTTG
The DNA here is from genome assembly GCA_001693025.2 of Colletotrichum lindemuthianum. NCBI lineage: Eukaryota > Fungi > Ascomycota > Sordariomycetes > Glomerellales > Glomerellaceae > Colletotrichum > Colletotrichum lindemuthianum. Next base: position 11,851 of record MASP02000426.1, on the reverse strand, counting down.
CTGCTATTTTATTTTTATTTTCCTATTATTACTACTTCCTTCTATTATATTAATTACTACTTCTGCTAATATGAATTCCCCCAATAATAATTCTAACTGACACTTTTTATCAGAAATAACGTATTTAAGCGGCAGAGTTTATACTATTTAAGCTTCAGGCACTTATGGCGTCTCTATAGACTTTATTCCACTTAACCTAGTTAAAATAGAGCCTCACGCGGTGCGTGTGGCTATATTTAGTTATATATAATATACACCAGATTTTGCCCCCTAATTATATGTAATAATTAAGAGTCTTATAATTCTAAAGAGCCACTAGGCTAAAAGTATATATTATGATGATTTTATATATCTTAAATGCTAAAATATCTACTAAAAATATCTCTATTTTAATATTTAAGGAAGCTAACTAGTAGATTACTTAGTATAACTTCTTTAAGGTGGAGGCTAAAGCTTATAACCTATAGGATTACCTTAACCTTAAAGTGGATACTTAAAAGAGTCTCTATTTAGTAGCCTCTTAAGAGCCTCTTATATATAACTTTCCTAAGGTAAAAAAGGGTAAAATATCTACAGTAATACCTAAAATAAACATTCTAGAGATCTTAACTTCCTCTGGCATTCTTAATAGGTTTACCCCTATAGAGTAAACCTATCCTGAGGAGGTTTAACTTCCGCTTAAGGCTTCTAAATAGGTTTATATTCAGGATGCTATAAACCTTATGGAGAAGAGCCTAAAAGTCTATATAGTTATCTATAACCTCTATAATATAAGGATTTAAAAGTATAAATATAAGTAGTTAAACTAAGCTTATATATTATCTTAGATCTGTAAGTATATTAGTAATATACTTAATTGCCAGTATTATAATATAGAGGAGGATCTTACCGTATAGTTAATAAACCTCTATAACTACTTCAGTATTATAGATAACCTCTATCTCTAGTAAGTAGCTACTATATACTATAATATACTTTAGTTCCCCAAGATTAAGTATCTTACTATATAGATATTAACTAAAATGTAATTTTAGAAGTAGTAAGATACTATATATGAAGTCTAAATAGTTAGCTATACTTCCTCTATTATAGGGGCACTTTAGGTTAATAACTTTATACTTTTACTAGTCTACTTACTAATTAAATTATATACCTAAGGTTATATACTAATAGTCTATAGTTAATTAGATATAATACTGCTAAGTAAAGTTATATTAGTTATTATAGAGGCTATATAGCAGCTTTCTGAAGCTCTCTATTAAGGTAAAATTTGCTATAGAATATTTAATACTACCTTAGAGGCTATAAATAGTAGCTTAAACTCTTAAGGTAGTAAGAGATACTTCAATAGCTTAGATAAACCTCTATATCCTCTTCGGTGCAGTAAATACTATCTACTTTCACGCTATTATTATATATACTTATTACTTATATATAAAAGTTAGATACTTAATACTGTAATTAAGGAGAGAATTAAATAATAAATTACCTTAGATTCAGACCTTTTAAAGAGGATTTAAAGCTTTAAATAAGAGTAACTATATAGCTAGCCTTCCAGCTAAAGTAGCTATAATACTATATAGTAAGCTTACTATATAGAGGAACTTTAGTAGTATTCTCTCTAAAACTTATTTATTCTTAATTTAGATACCTTAATTTATATTTTTTAAGATATTAAGTATTTTATAACTTTCTAAGAAGCTTCCTCTGGCGATTATATTTAGTATAGTTTTAAGCTAATATCTATTAAAAGCTATAGAGATACTAAGATCTATATTATAACCTTAGAAGGTAAGGAAGCTAAATTATATCTCTATAATATTACTCTCTATATTTCTCTAGTTATAAACCTTATTTTCTTTTAGTAGTTATAAAAGTAAGATTACTAATAAGATACTAAGCTAAATTACCCCTCTTAACTGCAGAAAAGAAACTACTTAGAGATTATAGCTATTAATATTTAATATAGTTAATAAATCCTTAAATATTATATACCTTATAAGAGGTTAAATATTCTAGCGGTATAATTAGTATAGTATAAGCTTTCTCCTAGATGTTATTACTGCTAGAGATATACTATAGAGACTATTTAAAAATCCCTAAAAGGTAATAAACAGCTTTAATACTAGCAGATAGGGTATCCTGGGAGAGAGCCTCTTAACTATCTTATCTTAGCTACTTGCAGTATTTAAATTACTGACAGACACTTAAAGTATAATAAATACTAATCCACCTGGGGGGTATGTAAGGTCTGCAGTATTAGTAAAGTAAAATAGATTATCCGCCGCATGGAGTATAAAAGTATCTTATATACTGCCTCTAGAGAGTATATTATATTTAACTTTCACTTTTATTACTAAGGCTATAGTAGCTATAACTCTTCCTTAATATTTATAGATAGAGCTACTAACTACTTATAGAACTTCTATCTTATAGACTACACTAAAGCTATTATAACTATAGTATTTAATAATTTTATCTTACTTCTTAAATATCAGGATAATATTAATATTAAGGTTTTTAAGTGTAATAATAAGGTCTCTAGATATAAGAAGCTAAAAACTATCCTAACTACTTGAGGTATTTACCTTAAGCTATTTATACTATATATATAAAGCTAAAATAGTGAAGCAAAGTATATTAGAGCTATTATTAAAGCTTACGTAAAGGCTATAAGGAAGGAAGTAAATTGCCTTATAGTTTCTAGCTTAAAATCTTACAAACGGCAGTATTTCTCTATAACTGCATACTAATAAGCTTCTTAGGCTGGCAAATACTATACTAGAGGCTTTATAAAGTTACTTAAAAGGATAATACCGTAAAGTTAAACTTAGCCTACCTTTACGTATATAGCTGTAAGTATTTTATTCTTACTACAGACGTAAAGCTTAAGTATAACTACCTTACCTACCTTAAAGGGTATACTTTTATTAGTTTTTTAGTTAGCTATACTTTAACTAACTAGTTTTCAATATAGAACCCTTTATAAAATAAGGTTATTATAATTTATAATATCTCTTTTAATAAGATAATATTTTTTGATAGTAATTTAGCCTCTCTATAAAATAATTTTAAGAAGTTTAACCTTAATAAGGTTTCTTATTAGTTATAAAAGTAATTAGCTACAGTAAAGCTATATAAAGGTAGCTTAGATACTTACTTAAGTCTAAGTGAAGAGTCTAATAAAGTTATCTATACTGAAGATATGGAGAGTAGCTATAAAAACTTAAGGTTTTATATTTATACTGTAGCTAGCTTTAAGCCCTCTAAGGCCTTATATAAAACTATAAAGCTTATATTATTAACCTCTCTAGAGTTACCTACTATATTCTTTTATAATTTTATTTATATAGATAAGACTATAGAGGGGTAAGGAGATTAGGCGTCTCTAGAGAGAGTTAAGTGCGAGGAATAAATAAGATATTATACTAGAGTAGCTAGAAGGTCTTTATTTAAAGCTATCTTTTTAGCTAGTATCTTTCAGTTATTTTAAAATACCTCTAGATACTTCTACCTATAGCTATAAGATTATATAAGTTATTAACTAGAGGGAGTTCCTAAAGGTTAAACTTTAAGAGAACTCTTAAAAGTTATTATAAATCTGAAAGATAAACTTTAGCTGTAAGGTAAATTAGATAGTAGAGAGTATTTAAGGTGTAGGGAAGTAGAGACTTCCACTCCAGAAGTTTTATAGTAGAGGCTATTATTATTATCTATATCTTACTTAGCAGTATTTACTTATTTATATACTAAAGTTATAGTAGCAGCTGAAAGAGCTTATCTTAGAAGTTATATTAAATTACACTTCTGAAGTAAGGTTAGTAAGGTTCTTGCGAGAAGCTTAAAAGTTCTAGGTTACTACTAAGTTTATACCTAAAGCTTAATAAGTATAGACGCCTCCTTAAAATTAAGATTTAGCTTATTATTTATAGAGATTAATAACTATAAGATAACCGTAAAGTTTATATAGCTATTCTAGTAGGTATATCTTTTTAAATCCTTATAGTAATTACTAACTACTTTAATTTCAAGCTACTTCAGTATAATATAGTAAATATTTCTATTTAAGTAATATTTAATAAGGTAGTTTATATAGAGATACTACTTAGTTATTAAAAGCTTAGAAAGATCTACTATCTAAATAAAATACTTTATAGTTTTTAAAAGTCTTCTTTCCTCTAGTAGTATTATCTAGAGGCAGAACTTAAATACCTTAGTTTTAAGCCTGCTGCAGGAAAGCTATATTATTAACTTAAGAGGTATATTATCTTTTTTTTTATATTAATAACTATATACTCTCCTTCTCTTTTATTAGTAATGTAATAGCTATGAAGCTATTAGGGTTCTATGGTATACTAACTATATAGTATAGTCTAGTGGTAGAGATTACTGCCACTAGTAATAACTAGTGTTACAGGCTATGCCTAGATGTCCGGCCAGGGCTGTACCTAGGTATCCGAAGCTAACCCCCTCGCTTGGGTGGGGCCCCAGTGGGCCCTATATAGCACTATATACACAGACTTTTTTACGCACCTGTGAAGGTTTCTCTTTTACTCCTTAGTTCTAAATAAACAGTATTTTATACTACCTTCTGGTTAAATAAGTCTAGATCCAGCTTTTTATATATTTAGAATTCAGTTTTATTTACTATATAGATAACGTTAAGTAGAGTGTAGCTTCCCACTAGTTAAGTATATAATCTAGTTAAGTATAGCTCCTAGGATATAATACTATATAATAAGTAACTAATATAAAGAATAATAGAGAATACTAGAGCCTCCCAGGATACTCCTATAAATAGTAACCCTATAAGTAAACTATTTCAGTAGTAGTTATAATATATCTTAAGTTCTCTCTATTAGAGGATTGATAAGCTTTCGTATAAGTTAGCAAAATAAGATACTATAGTAGATAGTAACCTCTAGGTAGTTACTATAATAGATACCTCTAGCTTACATTAGGATACTCTAGTAACCTTTAGGATAATATTTATTAGGATAATAGTTTTTAAGGTTAATAATATTATTATATTTCTATTAGTAGTTAACTACTAGAGGAAACTTCTTTCTCTACTTCTGAAGTTTTTAGGTAAATAGAAGGAATATTAAATATAAACCTAACAGATAAAAGCTAAATTTAAGATTAACTACTATTTCTTTAATAGTAATTAGGAATACTAGTATTTAATTTACTTCTATTTAGACTTTAATTCTCAGTAAGTAGTTAAAACTTTTTATATAGTAGGAGAATTAGAGAACTCCTATAATTTAAATAATTTTATAGGTTATCTGGATAAAACTTATCTGGACCTTAATAGTTAGCTTTATATTATTATCTATCTATAGAGTTTCAAATAGAAGGAAAATAAATATCTAACTATTTTTCTATTTTAATTTAAAAAGATTCTAGCTAATACTAGAGGGTATATATAACTAGATATAGTCTAGATTTCCCTACTAGAGGCTACTCTACTTCCCCACTTTAAGAAACTATTTATTATAATTAACTTTCTTATAGAGCATAGATTTTAGTTATCTAAAGTTTAAGATATAACTTAGAAGTTTAAATATATAAAGGGGATATTAATATACTACTAACTATCTCACTAGAAACTTACTACCTATAATATAGAGAGTAATATTATAATAACTAAAGTAGTTAAGAAGTAATAATAATACTGAAGTTTTAGTAGCTTCTCCTCTGCCTCTAAGGAACGCTCTAAAGACTATTAAGATATCTACTGATACTTTAAATATAGTAAGAAAAATTATATCTATAGGAACTATAGAGCCTGAAAGAATAAGAAAACTAATATAAAGATTATAAAAACTATAGCTACTCTAGATTATAATAAGGATAACTAGGAGGATAATATTATCCCACCTAGTAATAGTAAGAATTCAGGAAAAAAGTAACTTTAGAGTGAAGTTAGATTCTAAAGCTAACTAAGATAAAAGTAATAGAATAGGGAAAATAATAGGAAAAAAAAACAGATAAGTAACTAGTAGTTAGTTACTATTCAGATTAGAATTAATAGAAGTTACTCTATTAATATACTTATTAATATAAGTTATAATATTTATATTATTATTAATATCTCTCTTATAAAGAAATTTTACCTCCCGCTAGTTAATAAGTTAAAGAGATAGATAAGGAGATATACTACTAAGTTATTACTTAGTAATATCCAGAGGGTAACTATCTTAATTTTAGAAGTTAGTAGTTATATATAGAAGATCTATATCTATATTATAGAGAGCTTATAGCTACTCTTATATTTTAGGCGGCTGTAGATAGAGGATAATTATATTATTTATAATATTAGAGCCTAATAGATAATATATAGGAGGGGCGGTATAACAGTATACCTAGAATATCAGGATAAGTTAGTATAATTTAAGGAGATCCAGTCAGCTTAGCTGCTTAATACTAATTTGTTTATATTTATCTATTAGTATATTATATAGTATACTAGTGAAGTATTAAGTTCCTACTAAGTTATGTTTATTAGTCTAGTAGATATTAAGAAAGTATTAGCCTTAAAGGTAGAAGTAGACTTAAGGGATTATATTTCTATTAATATCTTAAAGGAATTTCTAGATCTTTTCTATCTAGGTTTAGTATACTAGCTGCCTCCTAGCTAACTAAGGATAGACTATTATATCCTATTAATTTCTAATAATAAAACATAGGAAGCAGACCTCTTATAGAGATCCCTCTATAGTATATTATAGGAGAAGCTTCTAATATTTAAAAAGATTCTAGAGGATTTACTTAATAAGGAATTTATTAAAATAAGTAGCTTCTCTACTAGTATTTTAGTCCTCTTTATAAGAAAGTTAGGTAGAGGAATATACTTCTATATAAATTATAGAGTTTTTAATATAATTATAAAGAAAGATTATTATTCCCTCTTTTTTATATTAGAAACTCTCTAGAGGGTTACTATTACCTACTAGTATATTAAACTTAACGTTATTATTATATTCTATAAGATCAGAATTAATAAAGTAGATTAGGAGAAAATAGTTTTTCAGATATATTATAACTTCTTTAAATAGATAGTATATTCCTTTAGACTTATTAGTATTCCTACTACATTTTAATAGTATATTAATAGTTACCTATAATAGTTTCTGGATAATTTTATTATAGTATATATTAATAATATCCTTATTTACATTAGTAGCTTATAAAAAGAGTATAAGGAGAAAGTCTACTAAATATTCAGCTGTTTTACTAATATAAGCTTTAAGTTAGATCCTAAGAAGTATAAATTCTTAGTTACTATAGTTAAGTATATTAGGTTTATTATATCAGCTAGAAAGAGCCTCTCTTATAATCCTAAGAAGTTAAAAGCTATTACTAACTAGCTTCCCCCTAACTTACTAAAGAATATCTATAGTTTCCTTAGGTTTGTAAATTACTATAAGGTTTTTATACTTCAGTATAATATTATTATAAAGCCTTTAGATTACCTAACTTAGAAGTTAGTTCCCTTTAACTGGAGACTAAAGTAGTAGGAGGCTTTCCTCACGCTAAAGTAACTCTTCACTACAGAACTAATCCTGTAAATATTTAATCCTAACGTTTTAATAATAATAGAGATAGACTATTTAGAGTATACCCTAAGAGGTATATTAACTTAAGATAATAAGGTTAGAGCGAGGTATTTAGTAACTTTCCACTCTTAATATCTAACCTCTATAGAGTTTAATTACCTAATTTATAATAAGGAACTCCTTATAATACTAGCCTATTTACAGGCGTAAAAAGTAGAACTATAGAATATTAGGAAGTTTAAGGTTTTTACTAACTATAAAAACTTTAAATACTTTATAAAGAAATAATAGCTTATAGAGAGGTAGAGTTAGTAAGTAGAGGAGTTATCTTAGTATAATTTTTACTTTAAGTACTAGCTAGATATCTAGGTAGTAACCTCTAATATTCTCTCCCAGAGGGAATAGGATACTCCTAAAAAGTAGAATAATAAGAAGCAATAAGAATAAGTAATATAGGTTATTCTGAATATTACTATTCCTACGGAGCTTTAGGTAGAATATATAAGTATTATTAGTGTCTAGGTTTGTAAAGGAAGATTAGATCTATAAGAGATATAAAATTATATTACTAAGAGAGATTCTTTATATTAATAGATCTTTATAGTAGTTTAGTAGGGAGAGTGTAGCTTTCCCTCTAATCTCTATATTAAGGTCCAGATTGCTAAGTATACTATTAATATATTAGGATAGCTTACCTTTAGGGAGAAACTTTAGATACTAAGTAATAAAGAGAGTAATAACCTCCTTAATAAGCTTACGTTAAGCTAGTATAGAAGTTATATAATTCCTCCCCTATAGGCTACTTAAAGTATAATAATATACTAGAGATTATAAGTTAATAGTTTTACTAATCTGAATAATTATAAAGTATCTACTAATTTATATATAACTATAATATATATAGAAGTATTTATATCTAGAAGTAAGCTAAAAAGGAATTCTTAAAGTTCCTACTAATACTTAATTAGTTATATTCTAATCTATTAATAGACTTTATTACTAACTTACCTCCTATAAAAAAATAAGGTAGCTATTACCTCTAGATTATTATTAATTAACTAAGTAAGATCCTTATATTAGAAGAGATAGATATAATAGAGATAGAAGTATATATTTAGTAGTTTCTTAATTGTTATTATAGATTCTATAGAATACTATATTCTATTATAAGTAATAGAGAATCTAACTGAGTAAATTACTTATAGAAGGAGTTTTATAGATTAAGAAATATTATATACCTATTAAGTACTAGTTACTATTTACAGACTGATAGGATTATAGAATAATATAACTAGAAGATTTAAGCGGTTTTAAGGATATTTACTTACTAGTCTTAGGATAACTAGAGTAACTTACTACTTATTATATAGTTAGCCCTCTATAACTAGCAGTATAGTATAATAGGAATTATATCTTTCTTTATAGATTATAAATATTATATTAACTTTATCTTAATTACTAAAGAGTACATAGAATTATTTAGTAATAATAAGATTACAGTTTACCAACTAGTTAAGAGAATATAATTAATAATAATATATATTTATATAGAGATAGCTGCCACTTAATAGAGGTTAGAAGCTTAAGTAAATAAGATCCAGTTTCCTACAGATTAATATTAAGTTAGTAATAAGATATAATTAAATATATCTAACTATAAGTTACTAAAGTTAAACTGAAAGTTATCCTAGCTATATTATAAGTATATAATAGTGAAAATCCTCTCGCTGTATATTATAAAGCTGAATACCCTAGAGTTTATTTACCTACAGTTTTATATAGAGTTACTCTAGAAAGCTACTACTAATCTGCTACCTAGGTAGGTTATAGTTAATAGCTAGCTACTACTGCTAGTAGATAATAACAGGGAGGTTAAATAGCTAGTTAAAAATATTCTTACTATAAGGATATACTAAGTAGAAAGAGGATACTAATAAGAAGCTTTTATTAAATAGGAAGAGTATATAAACCTTATATAAAATCCTATTAATATTATTACAGATATAACAGCCCTGGAGCAGTATAAGGTAATATATAAGCTAATTATAAATAATAATAGAAATCCAGTCTATAGCTCCTAACTGGGTAGCAGTTAGGGAGGAGGAAGGTAATATTATAAGCTATATCTAGATATCTAGCTAAGGCTATACTTAGGTATCTAAAGCTAACCCCCTCGTCTAGGTGGGACCCCAGTAGGCTCTATATAGTATTATATATATAGATATTTCTATGCACCTGTGAAGGCTTCTCTTTTACTCCTTAGTTCTAAATAAATAGTATTTTACGCCACCTTCCAGTTAAATAAGCCTAGGTTCAGCCTTTCATAACTAGCTACTAGTTATTACAAGCTGCTAGGTAATTAGTAATTAATTACCTAAAGTATCTAAATCTAGTCTATATATAGCTATAAACTATATATTATAAATCTGAATACTTTTAACCCTATTAGTATACTATATATAATAATATATATAATATACCTTCCCCTAGTGAAACTAATATTAATTAGTAGTTAACCTTACTGTTACTACTTACTACAGATTAGTAAAACTTATTTAAATAGAACTAATAATAGAAGATTATTAAGTCTAACTTAAAATAAAGTTACTAATCGCTTAATCTATTTAGATATTTTTAATAATAACCTCTCGCCTAACTTAAAGTAAGATAATATCGTTTTAATAATTATACTAATATATCTTAATTCTGGTAGCTAGATATCTACTTATATTTAAAAGTAACTTACAGAAAAAATACTAAGAGTATCTTATATAAGTATATTAATTAAATACCTCTATTATAAAACTTACCAGACTTCCGCAGTAAAGGAATTTATAGTATTTTAAGTTTCTCTGAATTTCCTGATATTCCTCTTCTTTTTTCCTATTTCCTTCTATCCTCTTTCCTCTTCTTTCCTTACTTAACTGGCAGATAATTTCCCTCTCTGAGATTAAATTTTACCTATATAATATTAATAAATAGAATCAGTAAACAGTAAAAATAGGATCTTCTATCTTCCCCCTTCTTCCCTCTTTTAATTTACACCTCTTTATAATTTCCCTATAGTTAGGAAATAACCAGTAAAATATCTAAGTTAGTAGAACTTCTCAGAAAATCTTTTAAAAACCTCAGTATAATAAGTAATATAACTTCTTTAGGGGTAAGGATACTAACGAAACTAAAGCTTCTTCTTAATAGCAAGATCTTCAGTAAATAAAAAACTTTTAATCTTATTATAAAGTATAATCCTAACTAAATTAATAACTAAATAGTATAGATTACAGTAATATATATATATAATTACCTCTTTAGTAGAAACCTTCTAAATTCCTTTAAAGATAACTTTAAGAAGTAGCTAGAGGACATATAAACTACTATAGATAAATAAGTATTCTAATACTTACAGAATACTCTTATTATCTATAATATCAAGATTAATATAAAAACTAAGCAGATCTACCAGATTCTTATAAATCTAATAAAGTAAGATAAGTTTATTCTATAAACTAAGAAAAAAATCTAAGAAATAATTATAAAGTTATAGAATTTTAAAATACTTATTAATAACTAACTAGACTTTCTTAATAATATTATTTTTACCCAGTAGATATATTCTATAATCTAGAAGCAATAATAAAAAGCAACCTATTAAGATCTTATAAAACTTAATATCCACTAAGCTACCTTAAAGAACTAATCCTAAGAAGTGCCTTAATAAGTAGAAAGATTTATAATTAATTTACTATTATCAGCAATAAATATAACTTCTTAATAATAAAAATAACTTAAATAATAAGATGTCTAAGATTAATAAGATTAATAACCTCCTTATGACCAGAACTAACAGTATAAATCCCCTACTTCACCCCCTATAGCTCCTCCCCTATATATTAACTTGATAAATAATCGCCAGAAGACTAAACCTCCCCCTATTAATATACTAATAGCTAAGAATATAACTAATCTCACAAAAATATATAACTCTAAGATAAAATATAGAGAAGCCCTCTATAATATCTTTAAATTAAAAATCTATATCTTTAGAAATTATTATCTAAAGTTAGAAATACCTAACTATATATAAGTGTTACGGGCCAGCCCCATACGGAACACGCTACGGAACACCCTACTTAAGTGCAGCTAGACAACAAGTGGACGACTTATTATTACGTACCTTTTGACGAGATGGCTCAATTGGTAGTACTGTTTGTATGCGCCCGCGCGCGCATACAGGTACTGAAGGCCGAGACGTTATTGGCTGCAACGCTACGCCCCCCGGTCGGGGGCCA
>MASP02000425.1:69150-102762 GCA_001693025.2 Colletotrichum lindemuthianum | reverse complement strand
ATCTTTTTTATTATATTTATTATAATAATTTAACTTCTCTTATAAAATTAGCTTTTAAGTATATACTAATTAGTATACTAATACTAGACTAGTATAGTATTAGTATAGGCTATACTAAACTAGTCTAGTATTAGTATAGGCTATACTAGACTAGCCTAGTATTAGTACAGGCTATACTAGACTAAACTAGACTAATTTCCAACCCTGTCCGCCGGTATTCTCCAGTCCCATTTGCAGGCTGTCCATTTGCAGGCTGTTGACCCTGACACCGCCCGCGGCTTAATTGGACATACGCAAGCAACCTACCAGCGAGTAAGGTACGGATACACCAGCGCTAGCTCTACGTTACTGCGAGTAGCTTCAGCTGCTCCATCTCCATCTCCAGCCCCAGTTCCAGGGTCGGATCGGGTCCCGGCCAGCTCCATTTCCAATTCAGGTTCAGCTCCAGCTCCAGCTTCACCGGCGCCAAATTTGTCCCATTTCCTCACCCTTATCCCCGGTTCACCTGTGTGCCTTGTCCTTCCGGTCCGCCCGTAAGCCACAGGAGCCGCTGGCCAAGTTGAATGGCGGTGCAGAAGTCTCGAGGGTACGTCAACGAACAACGGTTCGTATTGGTGTACTCAGTACAGCCAGGCGCAGGCACATGCTGGTTCTGTTGATCGGAACAAGTTGACCTCCTTCATCATCTGAGCAGGCTGAGGCTGCGGCGACACCCGGCCTCGGCCCAGGTCCTGACGTGACGTGACGTGCCGCCGAACATGTTGGCAGCACATCCGTAGCACTTACTGTTATGTTGCTGCACATACACAGTACTGAGTATCGATATTGGAAGCCATGGAAGTTGGTGTGCCTGTACCTGTACAGAGTGCAAGCGCCACCATCTCCCGGCCGCGCTATGCGCTAAGGCGCAACGTGCCGCTTGGGCGACCGTTTCTATTTGCGACACCCCTCTGACTTCTCTCGCAGCGCAGACACCTTCGCGATCGATGCCTTGTGTCGCATGCTGTATGCTCTATGCTGAATGCGCAAACTCATAGTGACGCAGACCTCGGGGTGTTGTTCGAGACGAACGGCTGGAACTATCGTTATTGAGCCAAGTTGCCCAGGACGGATCTTGCAGGGCGCTGCACTTTTGCTACTTCCATACGTGTACATGGCCACTCATGTTGCTTTGAGTCTGGAGTCTTGTTGATGGGATATGGACCCCTTAGTCTCGGTTTCATTGCACCACATTTCCATCATGTCCACCATATTGAACATGTGGCTATTTTGCCTGCCCATCGGGCCTAAGCACTCCAAGCATGCAACGAGTAGGGTTCCCACGCCCGAATATAGGGTCTCTAACAAATTTTTTTAAATTCTACCTCTCTTTCCCCCCTCCCCCTTCATCCAATGCCACCATCTCAAACCCGTCATCTCATCTCTTTATTGCGGTCGTAGGTCGATCCCTCCGCTGACTCTCCACACATCCCACAACCTTCTTTCGACCCCGTCGGGGCCACTCGGCTCACACCCCCTCCCTGCCTCCCTCTCTCTTCCATACTCACTCTGTATTTCACCGAGTAGCCTGTTGATTTCTCCGTTGGTCTTTCACTGCGAGATATGATAAAAAAAAGTAGGTACTTTAAGCGTGTAGACTCCATAGTGTAGAGACGACACAGTACATTGAGTGGTAGCATGAACATCTTGCGCAACACTGCACCGTCCATGTCGTAATTAGCATTAGTATCCGTAGATACGTATTCTCTTCTTTCTCCCCCCATGTTCCCCGTGGCCCCAGTCCCACGCACCCACGTCTGCTCATCTGCCTCTCCCATGAACCCCTGTACACCCACCACCCGCCACCCACCACCCACCCTCACCCACCACCATCAGAATTAGCCCGAGCAGAACACTCGAGTTCTGCGTGGCGTGGCCTCTGTGCCTTTCGTACGGAGTACGGATACACTAATCGTACAAGGAGAGTTAATTGTGTGCCGCTTGTTCCCACGCTGGCTCGAGCTTTGCCATCCTTTCGTCAGCTGCTTACCGCGGTCCTGGTGCAGCCTAGATCCAGGTCCCCTTCCTATACTTGTACATACAAGTAGACACCCAAAGAGGGCACCTACCTCCCTAGGTAAGGTAGGTAGGTACCTGCTGTATCCGTATGTGTATCTGGAGGTGCAATGTGGACTGGAAACTCGCTGACAGGTGCCAGCGGAGTCTTTCTCCGCCGCCGAAGCCTTGGTCTGCCTTCCTCAAGTATACTATCACGGCAACAGCAGCAGCAACAGCAGCAGCATCCAATTCAAGCGAAGGGGATCAGCCCAAGCTGCTTTCCTAACAAGGTAACCTACCTACCTGCCCGCCCGTCTGCCTTCCCGCTTCGCCATCGCAACTTCAACGCTTCGTCCACTCAGTCAACGCCAGCCCACCACCAATTTCCAAGCATCATCCACCTGCGCGCGCTCTGTCTGTCTTGATCCCGGCCTGGTGCTAATTAGGCTTGTTCTGCCAGCTTCCCTAGACTTTGGCCAAAGTACGCGGCTTTCTCGACTGCCAGCTACCTAGCTTCTTCTCTGCCAATCCGGATGTAATCCGACTCGACCGGCTTCTGTCACCAAGGTAGCAGCATCGAGGTGGGCTCGGTGTACTGGATATCTGCACACAGCACACGCTCACTCATCATGCACGAACACACACACACACACACACACTGTGGGCGTCGGTACCTGACTCCCTCCCCATTCATCTGGTATCCCATGCCATCCCATCTCCTCCTATGTACTTCGTCCCATCTTACCCACAGGATAGAGTAGGTACTGTGACGGAGCATACAAGTACGTAGTGCAGTCCTGTTCTCCTTCTTCCCTGCTCCTGGCCTGCCATGGTTTACATGCATGCAGACTGCGGCCGAGCACGTCGATTACGGTGTTCACTGTCAACTGTCTGCCATCTGCCATCTGGTCCGTATAGTAAAGTACCGGCTCCGACATGATATTCGAGACAGCGCGCACCCCTCCCTGCCCACTCCCACCTGAACCACCCCTCCTTCGTCTCCCCGGTCCAATTTGTGGTCAGTACGGAGTACGCAGTACGCTGGGCCGTATCCTGACGAGAATGTGTATTTACGGAGTGTGGTGTACCTACTCCGTACATGCCTACGATTACATGCGCTGTTTCGACGAAGGGTTAGTACTACGTACAGAGTAGGTACACACACAAGTTGCTTCCCTGGATAACAACCTTCAAGTATCCGTATCCGTACACTACATAGCCATGTACGTAGTAGTCAATACTGCGTAGCTGGCCTGACCAAGCGGACCTTTGCCCACTTGCTATTTCTTCATTTTCCCTCTCTGGATTCTCTGCCTACTGTTGTTTCCCAGTTTATTGCATCCGTTCATGGCAGCAGCCGCGTTGCCATCCCGTTGCCAATGTACCTTGGCTGGCTTCACAAGGTATACTGCGTAGGGATTCGGTCTTCTTCCTCGCTTCATCACACCTTCCTTGCAGTGTATGCGTATCCGTACGGGTACTGCGTACACAGTACACCTACCTACCTACCTACCTACCTACCTACCTACCTACCTACCTACCTACCTCTTCCTACCCGCTATCTATTTATCGACTTTGACGAGACCAAGTTCTTGCCTCTCCGGCTCGCTGTACCTTAAGGTACTTGCCTTCAATTGGCTCCTCCCCAACTTCCTTTCCCCCCCTTCCCTTTCCACGTGTACCTCACGGATACCCTTTCCTACCTACCTTAGTTTACTGACTCTGTCTCCCCCCCACTGTCTTATTAGCCTTGTGGCTTCAGACGTGCCTGGTCAATCTCAACCACGAACCCTCAGACCCAGCGCTCCGTCGCTACGGCCTGACAGCTAGCTACCTGCACCACACACTGCACCCCTCACTTCCGTCTTGCAGAGACTCTTTGCTCCAAGGACTGCACCAAGCCGATTTGTACCATATTCACAGTATCGCTTGTCCTTGTCGTTGTCGTTGCTGCCGTTACGCTAACCGTCACGACCGTCACCGCCATCGTCGTTGCTGCTTCATCACCGCTATTCCAGCACAAAGCCTACTGTCATTACCACATGGCACGTCCATCTGCCTGCCAATTCCTTCATACGGACCACCGTTCGTCCGTCGAATCTCGTCTGATCTTCCTCTTCCCTTTCCTAATCTCTGTGCAAGCTCTCTGGTCATTGGGCCAACCCACGAGGCATACTTACCGATACAGTATTCCTGTCCCCGTCGATGCTTACTCTCGCACGTACCGTACCCTTACCAGTCATAACCGTTCCTTCTGTCTTTCTCACACACACAGACGCGCGGAGAATTGTTGTCGAGCAGGGGATCGTGATGGCATAGCCCTCTACCCTTGATTAGCAGCCACTCTAAAGATGAGGACCAGGGTCTTCCCTGGCCTACCTGTCCCTCGACCAGATCAACCCTGAACCACCCTAGCTTCATCTCAATTGCCCACCCTTCGCAGACCCGGCAGGCCTGTCGACAGTCGCACAAAAACCGACCGGGAGCCACCGATCGACCTACTGCCAAAAGGAAAAAAGTCTACGGGCCCTTTCTCCAACATCCAGCCCTCGACAAATACCGCTGTCCCTTCACCTCCGGCCACCGGCAGGAGAGACCAAAAAAGAACCTCGGAGCGGGACAGACTTATCTTGTCTCTTCCTCCCTCTCACGCTCTTTCTCTCCTCGCATTCTCCCAACGCCTACGCTCACTTTAAGTGCATGGGCAGCGTCCATTTCAACGCACAACCACACACTCGCACACACGCTCTCTCTCTCGTCATCGAGTGACTGACTGCCCACCGCCGGTTCCAAGCATCTCATCCGCCGCCGACCACTTCCGCATCCCGTACCTGAGGTTCCGCCGTAGTACATCCTGCAGCCGCCCGCATCACCTCCACGGCTCACCAACGACACCGCGGCCTGCTTCACTAGAGCCCGAAGAATTGTTGTGCGAGTATCACTCTGCAGCATCGTCATCGTCGCTGGGGTCTCACTGCAGTCGTTGCAGCTGCATTCCCTCCCGTGTACCAGCCAGTTCTTGGACCGTTGACTCGACATACTCTCGTGTTCCCTGGCGCGCTTCGCACCACTCACGCTCTCATCGAACCTTTTTAAGACGCCTTCGGCTTTTTCTCTGACCGCCTGAGACGTGCTCTTGACGTCTCCCGCATTCTTTGACGGTGTTTCTAGCCAAAGACCCAGGAGAGGTTATCAACTCCATCGCTTAACACAACTGCGCAGACGCCTTGGCTCGCCGTGCCATCTTTGACCGAGTGGACATACCTACCAACGACATCACATACACGAGGAGGAACGTCAACTCTGAATGACAGCCTCTCATCATCTCGACTGGTCTAGTATTACCCACGTTACATGCCTCGAGGGAACGACGACGTTAGCGACACGACATTGTGACGGCATTCGCAAGAGTATCCAGCTCTCGAAACAAGAGAAAGAGTCCGGGAATCGGGCCACCGTCTGGAACAAGACGTGAGGAGGTTCCGATCCGGGCATCTCAACATCGCCGGAAATCACGACATCCATGCAAGACACGAGCAGAGATTGCGATACGTCGTCTGCTTCGCTCGGCCAGCGCCGAGGCATATCCGACCTGGCGCGCTTCGCCCTCGACCTGACCTGGGCAACACCGCAAAGAGCAGAGTCCGAGACTCCTGCTCGTCCGAGAGCATATCCATCTCCGCCCATGTCAGGGTCTCCTCCACTCCCGTCCAAAGCAAACCCCCCAGAGGCTGGCGACCGAGGGCAACTGCATGGCAGCTATCCGTCCACCGGCCCGCAAGATGCTTATCGGGGAGGACTGCCACCAACGACGACTACCTCACTGCCCGGCGGTATCCGAGAACCCCCACCGCCGCCGCAGTCTCTCCCACCACCTTCAGCCCGCCCATACCATACCGAACAGTCGGACAGGATGGCCTACTCCTATCCCCGCCCCGACGAACATTTGCGCATTCCAGCGTCCGGATACGCCCACATGGCAGGCCAGGCACTGCATCAGCGTCCGCCGCCTTACATGCAGATGTCTGGTCCTCCACCGCCGCCGCCTCCAACGCAACATCAGCATCAACACCAACCTCAGCATCTACCGCATAGTTACGGTGCGCCATCGATGCCGCAGCCTCCGCAAGACAGCGCTGCCTACACATCTCCCAAGACGCAAAGAAAGACCAAGGGGCATGTGGCATCGGCCTGTGTTCCCTGCAAGAGGGCTCATCTTCGGTAAGCCGACCTACGCTCCCCGCACGAAGCCATGTTGGGCAGTGCCATGAAACTTTGAGACGGTGACGCTAACATGCTTTCCCCCCCTTGTGTAGTTGTGACGGTACGTACGGCCTGAGGCCCAAGTGACTTTTCGTTCTCGTTTTGCTATTTTGCTATTCTGTGCGTTCTCTCTATTGGACTGGCCGGTCGAAAGTACGATGAAAGAGGAAAAAGTTCCGACTGCAAGGGCACGCTCCGGCACCTTGTCCCGTGCTCAAAGTAAGGGTGCGTGCAATGCCATGCGGCTGCGACCTGCTCGAGGGAGATGGATGCTTGACATCATTACCAGCCGTTGGTTCCCGCACCTCAACTCAGAGCGCGGCATTAATCCAGCAAGTACCCCGAAGCGTGCTGCCTCGCAACGCTCGGCGTGGGGCGCAGGGATCAACCCTCTCGACCTGAGACCGTCGCCGAGGGGAAGACGATCCTGTTCGGGCGGATCATTCGCAGTGAACTCGGGATGGAAGTTGAGACGGTGTCTGGCACAGCATGGCATGGCACCATGATGGGACGGCGCAGCCGTCAGAGGTGTCAAGGGGCGCCGTTTGTGTTGCTAGCTGGCCACGGCCACCTTGGTTCTTGGTGGTGTGCTCGTCGACATGAAAAAATGAGACGGCACTCATCGTCAGCATCGGTCAGCCAACAAAGCAGCAATCACCACCTTGGCCGTTCTTCCGCTCGCCGGAACCCTCCTCTTTCCAAGTTCCGTTTCAGCAGCGATCGGCCAGCGCCACTTGGGCCTTGGTTCCGCCTGGCGCCGGGACTTCGGGCCGGAATCTGCGGGATTGGCGACTGGCACCCACCGCGACAGGAAGAGAGCGACCCAGACACTTGAATGATTCTTGCGATACGGGTTGCAACCAGTCAGTCCCACGTCTGAAACAGATGCCGAGTGTATACCTACTGGAGAGGATGCCTGGTATCCAGCCTCGTGGGAGGGATTGTTCGTCTGACCGATGGCTAACGGACCTGGATTTGTCGCGGCAAGATCCAAGTGGGTTGAGCTAGCGTGTCATTGACGTGTCGGATGCGACGCAATGCGTGAGGAACCGGCGAGGGTTGGAGGTGGAGGGAACAAACAACCCAAACACCCCTCCGAGTCTAAGCCACCCGGTTTTGACGAAGAGCAAGCGCTCCGTCGCGCGTTGAAAGACATCGCCTACACGGGCCTGCAGCGATCAACTCATCGCACGGTCTTGCACTTGCAACACCAGCAATCTTGCATTGAGCCATCATTGCGAGACCTCCACTCTACATGACCTGGCGTTTGCTGACTTGACTTTTGCGACACACAGCCCAACGACCCTGCTCACGATGCACAAGCAACGGCAAGGAAGACGCCTGCGTCGACGTCCAGCACAAGAAGCGCGGGCGCCCGAGGCTCAGGGACGATCGGGAGGGCCGTTACGGGCCCTCGACTTATCCGCATCCCCAGGATGCCACCGCACGGAGGCCGTTGAGTCTGTACTCTCCTGGCGGTCCCATCTCAGGGTACGATGACCCCATCCGACGTAGTCAGTCCTATCGCGTTCTAAAGTCTCAACCAAGCGAGCCACTGGCGCCCCGATATCTCGACCGCGCACCACCCGCCGATGCGAATCTTTACTCGCACCCTCCTCATATCTCCGCTGCAACAAGCGTCCCTGAGCCAGTAATGTTCCTGACTATGGATCTTGAAATTGCGCGAGCGTCTCAGACATTCTGCGATGCTGTCGGTATCTCCAGCGTCAGAGGGCGGAAGCTGCTTGACATTGTTTTGCCCGCAGACCGTGACAAGGTGCACGGCCATCAGCGCCAGATCCAAGACGAACGCGCGAGGAACGATCCCGTATACCTTCCTCCAATCTTTGGCAAGCAGGAACAGGAGCGTGTCTTCGAATCTCTACGATTCGAGGCCGACGAGATCTCGCGTTTCCAGCTGGATCGCCAAGACTTCTTGGCCTTCGCCTCGAGCGACGAACAGCCGCGTTCATACTCGGTTCGCATGGGTCTCGCAAAGCGAGATTCCATATACTTCGTCGTCCTTCTGCTCAACTCTGCGCCGAGATACCCGTATCCCTCGCCGTCACCTCACGCTCGCGAGATACCCTACTCGTATCAACCGCATCAGCAGCAGCAGCAAGCCTTCGCCCACCACACCCCCATCTCTGCCACCTTTGAGCCGAATCGACCGCGTTACGGTGAGAGCGCGCTTGCACCTCGCCCATCTCCTGGTCAGCCGTCGCATTTGGGCTCCGGTGTCAGTCCCGGCGTCAGCCCGGGAATGCCCTCGTATGCTGCCTCGCCGAGTAGACCAGATTATGCTGTTGGCCCTTCGTCGTATCAAATTCCTCGCAGCGAACTGCCGTCGTCCACTCGGCCTCC
Organism: Colletotrichum lindemuthianum; assembly: GCA_001693025.2. Lineage (NCBI taxonomy): Eukaryota > Fungi > Ascomycota > Sordariomycetes > Glomerellales > Glomerellaceae > Colletotrichum > Colletotrichum lindemuthianum. The sequence goes on along the minus strand of MASP02000425.1, from coordinate 94,098 downwards.
GCAACCCTCGTTCCAGCTCCCGCCAATTCGCGCCAGTCCTCACCAGCCCCCGCAGCCCGAGTCCTCGTGGCCGCGGGAAGAGCGGTCCGGTCGCGTCGACATTGGTGGGCTCCTCGAGAAACCCGACCAGCAGCAGAGACGTCCTCAATGATCGGTGACTTTGCCCTCTGCCTCGGCGGGTCGTTGTCGATGATGATTCCCTTCTTCGGCCCGGTGCCTCTCCGTCGCGTCATCGTCGATCGAGTCTCGTCGGGCTTCCTCTTTGTTGGTCACGTGACCAACTTTATACCGTACGGGACGGGCGGTGTGCGTCCGTCTTTTTGTATTTGTACCCCCTCCCGCTTCGCTTCGTTCTCGCATCTTTCAAGACCATCGTCCTTGATTTTCCCGGCGGTCGTGAGCCGTCATGAGATACCACCTGTATAAAACAACTGTCCAGCTCGACCGTCATATATAACTGTTTCTTTCCGTTACCCATCGGGGCGGCATGGCATACGTCGGGAGTTTTCTTCTTTTCAATTTTGCGTGTTTCGGGTGGTGGTTATTATTGTCGTCGTCATCTGCATGTGTTGTCTGGAGTGTGTGGGAAAACCGGGACTCTCGCCGGCCCTGTCCGTGGGATAGTTGACCATCTGGAGTAAAGAGATGGTGCGGCCGCCGTGTGTCTTCCGGTTGTTGTTGTTGTTGTTGTCGTAGCGTCGTTGGTTTCGGACCCGAGTGTCGTCAAATCTTGAAAGCGCTTCGCCCGGTAGATTTCTGTCGCGCCTTCCCCCATGCATGCCAATCTAGGTCGGTTCGTGGCTGTCTGTTGCTCCCTTGGATGTCGAGTGGTGAAGTCTGGCTAGCGTTGTCCTCAAGTTGAATGTCGTCAAACTTCCGGATTCTTGTGGTCTGATCTGACACTTGACCGATCCGCTGTTGGCTGTCCACAACGGCAAGGCAAGCGAGGAGCATCTCGTACGATGTCGACGGCCAAGGGGCTTATTCCGAATCAACATGGCGTCGATCAAGTATCGAAAGAAGGCAGACTCGTCAACGAAATGTCGGCGGACAAGTATCGCGGGTTTTCTGTTCCTCGACGAGAACGATGTTGCGCTAGTGCTTGGTTTTGGTTGGGGGAGGGGGTTTCAGGGGTTCGGGAAATGCGGAGCCCATCGGGAGGAGGTCAATGCCACGAGATCATCATCCCCCGCCGACCCGGCAGGTCATCCCGATCACTCGGTGCCCACCGCCCACGGTGTCGAGGGATGTTCAATGTTTTGTCCGGGCCGAAGGGTTGTGCTAGAGCGGCGAGGGCGAGCCATTGGTTGTTGCGGTCGAAATGGACGAGGAGGTGATCATCCGCGGGTGTAAGGCGGATTCGTGGGCTGATCCGATGGAGGAGGGAGACGGGGTATTGCCAACACAGCGGGGTGTAAGAAAACAAGAAAATTGCATGTAAGAAGGTCCAAGAGAAATGAATAGAGAGGAGAGGGCTCAAGAGAGGAGGAAATATGAGCGAGTAAAGTTTAGCAGCTCCAGGAGAAGGCCCGTAGATAATGTGGTGCGCCCAGTTCTCAAAGAGAGTAAAGAAGTGTTTTCGGACGACTCGCAAGCGCCCCATGCCCTTCTCTCCTCAGTCCTACTCTGCAGTCTGCAGTCAGTCTGTGAAGACAGTGCCCATCCAGTGAGACGACCCCACCGGGCAGTAGGCGGATGCGGATATGTGCGTCTAATGTACCTGTCGACTGGTGTGAGAGGGGAGGTGTCCAGATGCAAGTGGTGCATGGCTTCTGCGTGGACCGGCACACGTGTGCATGTTTTGTCATTTCGCCTGGCCCATGGACGAGCCCTCAGCTGCGTCCGTATGGGAAGGTGTCATCCGGCCCTAGTACTGTGTATTGGCTTTTTCTGGCGTTTGTGAGCGGATTACCGCCCAGAAATCCATAGTGTTGCCGTTGAGCCATTGACGTATATCTGGATCCTTGGTCTTAACTGACCAGAAGCGAGAGCAGCGGAAATGGGGCGATTTGCTATTGGGGGAGGGGAACCCGGGAAAGGAACAAGGACTGACGAGGAGCTCACTGACGAGGATGGCGGCATCGGGAGTTTTCTTCTTCTTCGGGAGCCAGGGACAGACACTCTGACGTGACAATCGGCATCTATGTTTGTGGCATTGGCTCAGCTCGATATCCTTCGTGCCTGTGGCTTTTGGCGATGCTGCGATGGACGTTGTCAATTTTTTTTCCAGCTCGCTTTGCTTCTCGTCGACTGTGTGCTTGGTCCAAGATGCCATGAGTTATGAGCTGCAGAGCATGTCCGTTGCTCCTTGGTAAACAGCCAGCTTTCCCGCAGATCGCTGCTCTCCTCGGCCTGCCATGATGGGGGCATGTTCCCAACAAAGCCAGAAAATGATGAGTTGAGCGGGCCTCTTGAGATGAGGTCGATGGATGCTATTGACGAAAGGTGTCAGGGGTGAATTATTGAAGGGGCCAAATCACAAAAGGAGCAAGCGTGGGAAGTGTTTTTGTCTGGCTGCGTGCGGGCGACTGGTTTTGGGAGCGAGTGCGGTCGAAGTTCTCTGTTCGTTACCCCAGAGCCAACCGAAAGGAGGGACTGGTAAACGAACGAGGAAACGAAACGAAACAGATTGGACTTAGCGGCGTGCGAGGGGTCGTCTGGTCAGGCGCCAGCAGGGGAATGAATGAAGACTGCAGGGGATGAACTCGTTGCGGTTGGGAAAAATCTCCGATACGGAGCTGGGCAGTCATTTCCTGGCCCAAAGAGTTTTCGGTTTGTCATTGTGCATGCATGGGGTCTGTCCGTCATTGCTAAATTGGGTAGGCTCCCATGAAGTGTTGATTTGACCCAGGGCGAGGATGCCGTAACTCAAGTGCTGCTCGTTTTGTCTTTCTACAAAAGTAGGATGTCGTTGGGAAGAAGAGAGAGAAAAGCAAACACGAGTCAAAAGGCAGCCGTTGTGGGAGACCGTGACAATGTCATGTTCGGCTTCGTCCAAGCAACAATGACAGGATGCCAGAATAAAAAGGAAAACCGTTGGCGGACACATTGGGAATGCTGGTGGATGCGAGCAGCTGGAAAGGGAAAGACGCTACAGGGATCTGTAATTGTCTATTTGCCATTGCGGGCATTGGTCAGCGGTAGACGCGAACTTGAGTCTTGATTCAGCGAGGAAGAATGCGAAGAAGAAGAAGAAATTACTCCAAGGGGATGAAGACCTCGTTAAGGTTGAAATCGGACAGGAAAGCCTCGCAGCGGACTGGCGAAAAACGCGACCTGCAACATGAAGGCGCGGGCGACAGAGAAACATCGTGGTCGCTATTTGTGGACATGCGTCTTGCGCACTAGACTGCTTGAGGACCAGAGCCCCAGGAGGAAAGGCGAATATTCCTGAATAGGTCTTGTAGTATTCCAGCAGATGACAGGCTTGGCGGGTTGCGGCTTCCACGGAGCGTTGACTGTTAAGGTTGTTTCAAAACGGACTTTATTGGCAAACTGGTCTTTTGGCAGCGTGTTCGACGGGGAGAGGAAATTAGAAAGGGTCGGTGAGTGGTGGCAGTGCCGACCGGTTGACCATACCCGAGGGCCGGCTCGCTGCGTCACTTCGTTGTTAGCGACACACGCAATCGACACCCGCCTGCCTTGCCCAGATGTTCTTGTTTGTTTCTGCTCTCATATCGGGTTGGGCGAGATCAAATGGGCCGAGGGTCTCGTTCCAAGGCTGCGTCAACACAGCTCAGTACCCAGGCATGAAGGGGGCTGGCGTAGACGAGCCGCCAAAACGCCAAGACTGCCATATAAGCTGCGTGATAAAGCTGCTAAGAGAGGGGCGATGCTGCGTTGCCGGTGAGAGGAAGACGTGCAGCTATCCTGCAAGTATTGACATGACGAGAAGGTGTTGCAAGACAAGGCCAACGATCAAGTTTGGGGTTTCTCTGTGGCCAAGGACGTGCGCTAAACGCCACCTGCCATTCCCGGGCGATGTGAAGTGCGACTGCTGGTGTTGTTGGTTAGGTAGGCTTACTTCTCGGCAGGGTAGAATCACGCCTTGATCGTCTGGCATCTCCATGTTGCTGATCCATCTCTCGGAGCAGCTTTTCTGGGATGGCGGGGTGCTGTGGCAATAGCATCGGCTGTTGTGATGGTTGCATGCGCCTCAGAATCTCTGCAACCAAGACGCGAGTAATGCGGCGGTTGGGTGCGAAGTCTAAGTTCGATAGGAGGAAATGCGGCGACGGTTCCTGGAGCTCCGTTCGCCTCACGATTTGTCGGACGTCGCATTCGAAGTCCAGGGCAATAGGTAAATGACTGACGGCCGGTGAAGTATACCGGCATCTATGTAGATGGACTGGCGTGTTGCTGGGAAGGGGGGCGGGCGCGAGACGAGGCCACTCCAGCGTCTGCCGGCGGAGGGTCATTCTACCTGACAGATGTTGTTCGTGTTCTTGAGCTCGTCAACTCGCGGCGCCTCGTAAATATATTGTCTTGGTGCTTAAAAGCGCTGCGAACTTGGTGTAATTAGTCGGTTACCAGGAGAAGTTGGTGAGGATGAATACCCACGCATACATGGCACGTAGCCACATGGCTTGCTACCTAGAGTGGGACGTTGTCACAACCCATAGCACGAGACCGAGCTTGGTGGAGGTGGCCTGGCGGATCTGAAAGCTACTTTCCAAGGATTGATGATGACAGTCTTTCAGAGTATGGGTTGTTCAGCCGATGCTGGAACAGAGCAGGCGCATAGTGCACGGCTTTATTTTCCCTTCTCTTTTTTGTTGCGTTCGTCTTCAACTGCAATCAACAATCACAGTATAGACCTTCCGGAGGGATAAGGCTTACATCAGTGGGTCGCTGACTAAGTAGACAAAACGTGACATCGCGCCAGGCGACCAGCGGCACGCGAGGAACCTCCTACCGCATCATTGACTGCCCACCCTTCCAAGAGCTGCCTATCTACCTACCTACGTAGTAAGGTGTCCAGGGCAAGTGCTAGGTGCGCGTAACTCAAGGCAGGTGGGGGTTTTTATCGTCAGTAGGACTATTCTCTCTCACTTCATCACGTCTCCTGCTGCTAGTCGACGCCTGATGAACAGGGCGTGGACGCACACCTACGCATTTGCAGGGGAAAGACGCACATCATCGTTTGCCGATCGTGTGTGGCTCTGCCTTCTCGTGCATCATCTTTCATTGGAAGATTCACATCCCATTTCCTCACCGCGCTCCTTGGCTCTTGCCGCACTTCCTTCCCACTCGGCCCTATCCACCGTCAGCCATTCCTGCTGCTTCGTTCCGCCTCTTAGAAAAGCGTCCTTTCGCCGTGGGCTCGCACCATGGCTGATATGATGGAAACCGATGGGCCTGTCGGCACGAAGCGTAAGGCCGAGGACGACCCGGATGAAACTCGTGCACCCCGTCGCATCCGCGTGAGTAGCGGGCCAATGCACTTCCCGCCTTATCTGACATGTAGCCTTTCTGACGTTCTGACGTCCGTTTGTAGGCCCTTGATCCCAACGTAGTCAACAAGATCGCCGCCGGCGAGATCATCGTCGCCCCTGTCAATGCCCTGAAAGAGTTGATCGAGAATTCGGTCGATGCTGGCGCCACGGCACTCGAAATCCTGGTCAAGGAGGGCGGGCTCAAGCTCCTACAGATCACTGATAATGGAAGCGGAATTCGGGTATGTCCCATCATCCTTCCCGCCATATTCTCCTGCTCATCCTCACACAGAAAGATGACCTCGAAATTCTATGCGAGCGCCACACAACGTCCAAGATCACATCCTTTGAAGACCTTACATCCATCGCCACCTATGGCTTCAGAGGAGAAGCCCTGGCGAGCATCAGTCACATCGCCCATCTTTCCGTGACCACCAAGACACAGGAGTCTGATTGCGCATGGCGCGCACACTATCTTGACGGCAAGCTGGCTCCCGCAAAGCCCGGCCAGCTACCAGACCCGAAGCCCACCGCAGGTCGTCAGGGAACCCAGATCACCGTGGAAGACATGTTCTATAACATACCCACACGTCGCCGTGCTTTCAGGTCCTCCGCTGAGGAATACAACAAGATTATCGACATCGTCGGTCGCTATGCCATTCACTGCAATGGCGTTGCGTTTTCTTGCAAGAAGCAGGGCGAGTCAGGTACCAGCGTCTCCGTCCAAGCCAGCGCCTCTGAAGTCGATCGGATTCGCCAGATATACGGCTCCAACGTTGCTAATGAGCTCATGGAATTCTCCACCGCCGAAGACCGCTGGTTCTTCAAAGCCACTGGCTGGGCAACGAATGCCAACTATCATATCAAGAAGACCACACTTCTGCTGTTCATCAATCATCGCTGCGTTGAATCAGGCACCATCAAGAAAGCTATAGAGCAGATGTACGCCACATTCCTGCCCAAGGGGGGTCGGCCCTTTGTCTACATGAGCCTGGAAATTGATCCCTCTCGCGTCGACGTCAACATCCATCCTACGAAACGAGAGGTCCACTTCCTCAACGAAGACGAAATCATTCAAGTTATCTGCGAGCATATCCGCTCAAAGCTTGCACAGGTTGACGCGAGTCGGACCTTCATGACCCCAAGCCTATTGCCCAGCAGCCAGTTACTGGAGCCTTCCCCACAAGCCGACAGCGAGGGCAACCCACCCACTCTGTCAAAGGAAACGCCAGGGCCTAAGCGACCGCGGAGGAACTCCAGTAGTCTCGTTCGTACCGATGCGACTCTGCGAAAGATCACTAGCATGTTTCCTACTGCCTCCACCAGTACGCCCTCAAAGTCTTTGCCAGCTGAAGAAGAAAACCCCCTTTCTGCCCCCGAACACATCCAGTATGACACTGTAGATAGGTCTTTCGCGCCCATGAAACTCACCAGTGTCAAGGACCTTCGAGCCGAAGTTCGAGAGGAGATGCATGATGAGCTCACAGATATTTTCGCAAACCACACCTTCGTGGGCATCGTCGACGAGCGACGCCGCCTCGCAGCCATTCAGGGCGGAGTAAAATTGTATCTGATTGACTACGGACGCACATGCTATGAGTTTTGTTACCAACTCGGGCTTACCGACTTTGGAAACTTTGGCACGATCCGCTTTAGACCCCCCCTGGACCTACGCGAGGTACTGCGGATTGGAGCTGAAATGGAGAAGAAGGACATTGAATCCCCGGAGGATGACTTTGACGTCGACCAAGTTGTAGAGAAGGTTACCGACCAGTTGATTGAACGACGCGAGATGCTCAGCGAGTACTTCTCTCTCGAGGTGTCCCCCGTTGGCGAGTTGCTTTCGATACCCCTTCTGATCAAGGGGTACACTCCCGCCATGGTTAAGCTACCGCGCTTTCTATTACGACTGGGACCATGCGTGAATTGGGTAGACGAGAAGGAATGTTTCGAGTCGTTCCTGAGGGAACTCGCGTCATTTTACGTACCCGAGCAACTGCCGCCAACGGTTGGTGGCGATCCCGGGGAGAACGAAGAAGAGGCCCATTTGGATGAAGAGCTGCTGGCACGTCGACGAAACGTTCGTTGGGCCCTGGAACACGTGTTCTTCCCGGCTTTCAAGGCAAGGTTGATCGCCACGACACCATTGATGAAGGCCGCCGTGCTTGAAATTGCGGATCTAAAGGGCCTGTATAAGGTGTTTGAGCGTTGTTGAATGTCTCGACCGGCGTATACTGTTGTTGTGCCTGCATTTTTGCCACGTTAAACCCTTAGATAGACGTCAGATTACCACATATGACGATGGCTACTTGATCATCTCTACCCATCATGTCGCCGGAATAGCAGAAGTTGAGAAAAGACTGCTTATTGTGGCTCTCCTATGCATATCCTGGAGGCATGCTTCAACATCTTGTGGCAACAGGGCTAGCCCAATTCCTGGAGCACCAGCCAGCCTGGTGTACAGTTATATCTGGCTGCTTGATTGGTATTGTCTGGTCACCCTTTCTCACACGACTAAACAGCAGATAGGAAGCTTGGAAAAAAGGGTGAATTTAAAGTGAGGTTGCTTTGCGAGAGGGATGAAGAGACCGAGAGGTTATTCACCACTCGCGAGGGAAAGACAACATGAGAGGCTGGGGTTAACGCATGTGGCTTAAAGAGAGTACAGTGCAATTATCGCACAGCTGCAATGTGGCCCACTTGAATATCAACATGACAGACGGGATTGGGCTGGGCTGTGCGTGTTCCACATGAACTCACCTACCTACACAGTGTAAAACAGCACACTGAGACGTAGGATTTCCACGGTGCAGCCTGTCGTTCCGCATCGGCGTCCGTCAGTAAGCACATCCGTATCACCTAGAGCATTGTCACCACGCAATTCCGCAAGCCTCGAAGATTCCCATCGTACATTTGTGATAGGCACTGGCTACCTTTGCAATGTCTTTAGAAGTCCACGTCGACGAAGAAGACCTCACAGCCCCCATCTGCTGCGCACCTGTGCGGCCATCGGAGCTTTTCCGTCCAGTAGAGGTGGGAGACATTGGGTAATCGCCTCTCGAGACGCTGGCGCCTCGTCCAGTCCCGGTGTCGTCTCACTACACGTACCTCGCGCGCAAATGACATACTGACTTCTGTTCACCGACTCACAGAGGCTCAGGCCTTGCGGGAAAATCGACGTTCCTGACCTGGCCCGTCTTTGGCCCGCTGCTCTTCCAGAACGAGTCGAGCGATGCGCGCGATCACTGCGCGAATGAAAGAAGTATGCCATACCTACCTGTCCCCCCCTCTCCCATCCCAAACGCTCGTAAATCAGGCGCAGCACCGAGCGATAGGTGCTAAACACGAGTCGACGCGTAGCTTTCCTCTCCTACCTTCGCCTCTCGATCTACATGGCTATCGTCTCTGTCGCCATCGTCCTCTCCTTCCACCTAAAATCCGAACCGAGCCACCTTGAGCTTCGCATGGCGAAGCCCCTGGGCGTCATCTTCTGGTGTCTGGCTGTTTCGTGCTTGTGTCTCGGGCTTGGTAACTACATAAGTGAGTTTTTCTTTCTTCTTTCCTCGTTTCATGCCACCTTGGCGTTGGTTGACGAGGTACAGAAACGGTCAACAAGTATAGCCGCAAAGCGGCCATCGTGCAGACGGGATGGAGGACACAGCTTGTAAGTTGGCTTTCTTCGCGAGGAGACACGTGACGCTAAATGGAGCAGGTTCTGTCCTTTGTGGCCCTAAGCATCGTCGGGACCTGCGTGGTCTTGCTAGCCATTACCAAGCTGGCCGGGAACGGAGGAGCGAATGCTTTCCAAGCAGAGACAGAGGTCCTAACCTCTCACTTCTTGAAATAAAGCACCGTTCCAATTTCAAAACGCTTTCCGTATGCAGTCGTCACCCCGTCTTGATCGCGCCATGTAAATTCATGCTGGAGTCCATCCCGTGGGTATATCGAAAATCTAAAAGAAGCGAGCCAAGTCTGGCACTTTGCAACACTTTATAACAAGCTCTTAGCTTGCCTTCACCCCTTTAGCACGCCTTCTGGTTTACAGAATAGATCCCTGGCGGCCCCATCAATATGATCCCTCCGCGACTCTTCGCGTGTGCATCCGCCGACGATTTCGCGCCACGCAAACATGTACTGAACCGCTACGTCATAGACGTCCCGCAAGCTGGTGACCTGGCCTTCCCAACTAAGCATCGGCAAATTCTCGCAAGGCGAGAGGCTTCCGTTGTTCGGTAGCGTGTCCATTGTGCGAACGGTCGACTCAAAAGTGGGGATTGATTCGGAGAGGTGTGCCCGTATCCTTTTCCCCTGGCCGCCCTCCTTTTGATACTCCTCCGGATCTTGATACAGCTCACTGTGTACCCTCGCGACTGTAGCGGCTGTCTCGACGCTAGGGTACAGCGTGAAATAGCCTCTGAGCCGAGACAGACGCAGAACGTGCTCGAGCCAAGACGGAAACATTGTGCTCACTTCTTTGGCCTTGAGCATGTCGGGAAGCTGGTCCGTACTGCGAGAGTGCCGCAGCGCGTCGACCTGAGAAACAAGACCGTGGAGTTCGATCCATTTGTCTCCAAAGAAGAGTATGGCGTTGCTATTGGGAGCCTGCCACAAGAAGGACGATCCCATATCGTCAGGGCCGTCGTTGAGGGGCTCTACAAAGTCTATCTTGCCATCCAGAGTGGTGGACGGGGAAGTCATGCTGATACCTAGAAGCCGCTGATCCCAACTCTGGATGACCGAGTAGCGGGAGTAGCGGTACTCCAGAAGGGTGTATTTCAAATCTGAGAGCTGGATCAGCATGTGCCGTGATGCCAACGCGTTAGGGGATCTTACAGTGAAAAAAACCAGGCGCCAGTTCGGCCTGCGGCGAAAGAACCAAGATGTGAGAGAATTGCGGCGTCGTTGGCCAGAACGACTCCAAAAACCGAATGGAACTCTCCTCCTCTGTCATGCGCTGTCGGGGAATCCTGTGTCTCAGTGACAGCATCTGCACACGACCGGGGTTCTGGACGTGAGGCGGCGGCCAGTGAAACGTCTCGAGGAACTTTGCTGTGGCGGGCTCAATGTCCTGAGGAAGGTCGATGGTAAGGTGGGGTATTGCGAAGGCCGTGAAGTCGGCCTCGTTAAGGGATTTGAGCAACCGCAGTAGGCTACCTGAGCCGCTCGGCGGTGCCTGTATCAGGATGTCGACGCTGACCCGGTTCCATGCAGCGAGTGATGCGCTGTCCAGCTTTGGCAGCCACGGCAGATGCTTCGAAGCGTCTGCCGGGAGTTCAATCAGGGGCACCTTCAGCTGGCCCGCCTCTCGACGCATGCCCCTCAGAAAGGGCAAGAGTTCGTTCTCGGATCCGTCAATTATGATAGCCTGAGGGTGCATGAAGGTATAGATGTGCCCCATGGCGCGAACAGTAGAAGTTTCGAGTCGGGCATCGCTCGAGAGGGAGGCAAAGTCGGCGCGGGCATCGTGCCAGATGATGTAGCAGGAGTCATCAACACCATTGATCTTCTTGATATCGTCCAGTTCAAGCTCGCTCCTGCTCATTATTGCAAAATGAACATAGCTCCTCAGCTCCATGCCCATCTGACAGGCAAACGGTAGCAAAGCAGATGCGCTGTGTAGACTCGAAGCGGCGAAGAGGACATTCTGGTTAAGAGTCTGACCGCCTTTGGTGGCGGCGATGGCGTGCAACGAAGAGGCAAGCTGGTGAAACTTTACGGGGCCGCTGTAGTCGTGATCGGGGCGGGAAAGATTGGGTTGAGCTTTGGCTTTGCGACCAATCTTCCGATTCCGAGATGAGCGGTCGCGAGCCGTGGAGATGTAGTCTCGAACGTCGTCGGGGTACGGGTAGATGTAGTTTGGGGGCCGTTCGCCAAAGCCGAAAGAAATGTCGCTGAGAAGGTACCATAGAGCGCAAGCGATGAGGAATAGAAAGACAAATCGTCGGAAGAGGCGGCGAGACGGCATTTTCGGAGCAGGTTGCCATTGAGGGTTTCGGTTTCGCAGGTACTTCATATTGGCACCACCACCACCACCACCACCACTACCGCCGCGATGGTGGTCGTCGTCCTTCTTTCCCATCTCTTCATCGTTGAGGAAACCGAAGGAAGGTAGTTGGCGCCATAGGCCCGGCATACTTCCTAGGCTTGGAGGACGAAGTGGCGAGGACTTGCGGCCGGCGAAAAAGGGAGGGGGACGAAAGGAACAAAAGGGAGTGCAGAAAAGAAGACAGAAGCGAAGGTAAGACGTCGATGACAGGCGGACTGTAAGGACTGATGCTGCAAGGGGGGAGATCTGAGTGTCGGGCGTCTCACATCTTCCCGTCAGTAAAGATGGATTGGCCGTCGGTTGGATTGGGTTGCGTTGCGGTCGGATTCGGAGGTGAGGTTGGAATGTATGTGGAGGGTCGAGCAGTTGACAAGTGGTCCCTTCGCCCTTTCTATCCACCGCGACTCCGCCGGGTCGTCTTGTTGCCGGCAATTGCACAGTTGGCGTCCCTGAAATGTGCGGGCCAGGGACTCGGGGTGGTTTCCCCTGGTCACTTGCAGCTTGTTCCTTGCTCGTCCTTCGCTAGGCTTCGGGCTGTGCAAAGCGAGTCCGGTCCGCTGCAGCGCTGTGGGTTGTGCAGTGGATCTGCGGAGCTTGTTCGGAGCTTGGGTGAGGCAGATGTCGTCGAGCAATTATTATCGTGATGTCGGTGGTACGATGTTTATTGGGAATGCATGTAGCGAGCAAGTATGCAAGCTCGCAGCTGCCGTCGTCACTGGCTGGGAACCTAGGAAAACAACGTGGTTTATGCACGAAAGCGAGATCGCAGGGCTTGGTGGCGGCGCCAGTCTAATCGTAGCGCACCTAGGCAGGTGAGGAGGTATTTAGGTGCCTTGACGGACCCTAACACACTGAATACCCAAGGTAGGTAGGTATCGATCGGGATGGGAAGGAATTGTAAGGTATTGTACGTATTATCCGTACATTTCCTACCTACCTTACCTGCCAGTTTTCTTCCGCCAATTCTTTGATCCTTCGAGAAGTACTAAGGTAGGGAGGGGCAAAGCACATACAGGTTGATCTTGTGCCATCATGCATAAGGATACTTTCCGAGGGACAGCGATAACCATACATGGCCGTGTGTCCGGTTTGCTGAGTACCCGGTCTCAGAGTTTCAGCAGAATTGCTGTATTCTTGGAATCCAGGGACTCAGCCACGATGCTGTTGCGCAGCGACTGTCTCTGCAGGTGAAGAGATGCTCACCTATTCCCGACTCTTAAATACCTAGAGTACACATTGGTCGGGACTTGTTGGCGACAGCCTGGGGGGCACTGGACCTGTGCCGCACCTGCGTCTATTTGTTGGTGGAGTTGAGGGGCCTCAGGGCACTGCACAGTCGGGCTGCGGAGCATGACACAGCGAGGTACCTAGGTTAGGGACTGGCCCGGTCACCTTACCCACCACTCCTTAAATACCTACCTGCCTCACAGTCCTGTACCTCACATTCTTCACCTCATGGACAGCAGTCCTCTAGTCATCCAGCCTGAAGAATCGAGACGAAGACTGCGTCGTGCATGACAAAAGATGTTGATTGTGCGAACCAACATCACCAAGCTTAACGCTACGACGCTCGCATGCCGTCAATCATACAATACAAATGGTGTACAGGCCATGTAGATCAGCGTTGCGTTTCGCCTGTACGTGGCTCGTCTTCCCACTTCAACTTCCAAGCAAAGCTACTTTAGTCGACTCTGAAGTCATGTTCCATCGCGCCATAGAACCATCGTAACGCCTGGCCATGTCCTCGCGGCTTGAGCATCGTTTCTCCAACAGCCTTCTCATGACATTGGTCGTCTTCTCATCCTCGCAGGCGCAGAGGTAATCCATGACAGTAAGCCCGGCGTTATCTCGGTACTCGACGTCTCGCTTGGCGAGCATGCCATTGTCGACCAACCATTCCAGCAACGGCAGCTGGCCGTTGGCAACCAAGATCATCAGCCCCGTCACCCCGTGACACCCGTCTACGAAGTTGGACCAGTTGGCGCCATTGGAAATCATGAACCTAGCCACCTCGAGATGCCCGTGACACAGAGCGAGGTGCAACGGTGTGGCATCGGGGCAGTCCTCCGAGTTCGTGATGCCATGCCTATCTTGGAGGATCTTGATGTGACGAGAAGAGCATACGCAGGCGTAGGACGCCGTCACTTCAAGTCCCAAGAGACTTTGGGTGCGGCTGACTTTGTGGAGCCACCGCACGGTGAGGTAGTTACCACTGGCAGCTGCGACGTTGATAACTGTCGTACGGCCTGGCGAGAGTTGCTCTTCATCGTTGCTAGCCCAAGGCCAATGAGACCGGCAAGAGTGCGGGGGTAGATGAAAGGTGCCCTGAAGATGGCCCGGTCGGAGTGCGAGGACCTTCATGAGGACGGGTATACCATGTCGAGGGTCTGCAGCAGAAGCACACAGAGCGATGGGCGTGTGGTACGGCTTCATGGCGTAACATCGTGGATCATCTTCTGTATCGTAGTTTGTGTGGATGTTGCAGTCACTCTGTATCTCGCTGTCGTCTCTGTCAAGGCCGGCGCTGTACAAGAGGGGTGTCGCATATTCGTGAATTGTTCGGCAAGTACGGGACATTGCATTGAGAGTCGGCACATCGTTCACAGCTTCGACTACGGCCAGTACCAACTCCAAAGGAAGGTGTGGGAGGGGGCGTGATAATGCCATGATGGATGCCTCAGATGCGACCTCCGTCCCACAGTTGGACTGGGCGTGGGCGCTTCTTATGTGTTCCTTCTATGCGTCAAGTTCTGCCCGCCGATCCTAAGGGCGAGGTTAGACGCCCGCGAGTAAAGGAGAATTCGTTAGTCTATCCGATTGCTTGTCACATTGCCCATCGCCTGGTCTCGCAGATGATATCAAGGTCTGCGCCCTCCTGACTGACGTGTGACGGAAAACCCGACCCCTGAGCGGGAATACACATGACTTGACAATGGCGACACAGGGAGCCCCCGAACTAAGGCTTCGGTCGCCCGGTTTAATGACACAATTTCGAATCGGAACGCTAGAGTGGCTGAACAAAAGTTGACGCAAACCGTTGCCAACGGCGCGGAACGGTCGAAAGAGGCGCGCCGCAAACCAGCTTGTTACAGTTAGATGGCTTGTCAGTAAGCTGATGTGAGTGGCGCCTGGCGTGAAACCGGCGAAGCAGCCGTCGGATCGTCGTAAAAGAAGGATTTGATGATGAATTTGAAACCTGAACCTTACCTAGGATGTTCACTCGCAGAAGACTTTGGACAGAACTCAGGGTCACGCCCTCGAGGTCGGCACCATTCCCCCTTTCCATCGTCCACCCCGAACACCGGGAAGCGGGATCGGTAAGCTTCCGGTGTAACCACTCCATAACCCCCGAATTAGGTACTAACGATAGTTACCCCGTGCTTGTACGGAGTATACGAGGAAGATATATCTATTCTTACGAATACCATTCCGGCCTTGGATCCGAGCGAATCGGGCTTAAGCCGCAAACGCCGATAGCCAACCTTTCCCCACACTCGCAGACGATGCCTAAGTGACGTCCAAGTTGCCTGGGTTGAATGCGCGCTTCCACAATCACGTTATTTGATGTGTTTACTTCGCAACTCGAAACAGAGTGAAAATCCCAGGACGAATAGCGAACTTGTAATCATTCATCGGGAAGAGAGTGTTTTGGCACTGCGCTTCTGTCCATGAGTCGGCGAGTCACTAGTCACAATTCGTATTTATCTGCACCGCGCTCATGTCTCGGTCTTCTTCAACTCTGCCCATGATTCCATTTTCACGATACTATTGCAGAAATCATGTTCGGGCCCAGGTTGCGCTTGTGTCAGAATCGGCGCTGTACCAGATCACACACCTCGAGCGTGGCCGTAGACCTCATCTTGATGGTTGGTGTTGCCGCTGACAGCACCCTGGGTCTCTCCATAAATTTCCGCTCGCCAATTCAAGAGTTGAATTTCACGTACATTTCTTTCGACATTTTTCAGGGATACCAAGCCCCTGGCAACTCATCATGCTTCATTGGCCTGCTCTAAGCGCTGCCAGTGGCAGCAGGAAGATGCAGCGGGAGCGGAAGCGCTGACCCCGAGAAAGCCTGCGTGAGTACTTTCGACTGACACGAACATCAAGAAGCCTCATCTAAGTAGGCAGAAATTGACGTGATAATAGCCATTCTCTCTCATGGTGCCCCATTGCTAGCAAAGGCGAAAATGAGGAGTAACAACAACTGCCAACGCGTCGACACCAAATAGACATACTATAGCCATGCTGAGTACACTTTTCTTTTTGGCGCATACCACCCAATCCTGGATGAAGTAACCGCATCTAAACATATTGCTACTACTGCAATGCCCGTGACGGGTGTTGGACTCTTATGCCTACCTACCGCACCGCAGCGCCAATCGCCGATTCGCCAGATGGTGAAACCTGTGTCAAGTACGACTTCAAATCTGCTCGTTATACGGATATAGTAATATGATGGTGACGGGAGTTATTCGCGTGTTATAATTTGCAAAAGTATCCGGGAATATCGCCAGGGGCTGGAGCAAAAAAATGGACACTTCGGGGATTGAACCCGAGATCTTCACTTTGCGAAAGAGACGTCCTACCTCTAGACCAAGCGCCCCGTTGGAGTTCTGTGATATGCGGAGGGCCCAAGAAGAGCATGGAGGGCCGAGGGAAAGGCTGGAGGAAGTTGCGGCGTGGTTCTTCCTTCCGGTGTCAGTAGGGATGGAGGGACGGTGGACGAAAAGCAGGCGGGGCTCTGTCATTCAGAGGTAGGGATAAACCGACGAGGACGCTAGAATGATCAGAATGCCCCCTTTCAGCAGTACCTTAAGTATCAATGGAAAATGTTCAGGGAAATGGGTGTTCAGGCGTATTGAACACTTTTCGTCGGTATGCCTCAAAGTCAACGGGCTTGTTGACCATTCCGACAACCGTCAGGACCAACATGCAAACAGAAGATGTGGACCTTTCATGCAGATGATGCATATTTGTCTTAGCCACTTACTGCGGAAAGTAAATGCCGCTGTTTGTAGAGCGTTTGTTCGGAACGCGGTTTAAAAATATCTTGTTTTCCAATAATCTTGGGATTCAATTTACTCACACTGCAAATCAATTGTTTTAAGCTACCTTACACGAACCAGTAACACATGGCCGCCGCAGCCTTCAACCGTCCGGCAACACTGAGCCGATCTCGTCATCCCGCATCACCCGTACTGCCGCTTCCCAGAAGAACGTTGAAGCCCCCATCACAGCAATGGAGAGAAGTGGTGGAAATAATGAGTGATGACGACGGTGAGGAGGATGAACTTGTCCAAAGACGGCAGCCTCTCCACCCGTCGCCGATGATGCTGCTGAGGACAAGAACTGGTAGTCGACGTCAGGCGTTTGCACTTCCGCCTGCTTCGAACGGTAGGGCGACCCAGCAGAGACAAATGAGCAGCGCTCGCGATAGCCGAGTAACATTTCACACACATCCACCGTCAAACGCCACCGAAACAGTACCTCAACGCCGCATCCAATTCCAAGGGCGAATGCATGACACTGTCTACCAAAATGGCCCTATTCACTTTTCGCCTGCAAACAACAGCAAGGTGCAAGCCTCGCCCCCCAAAGCTGGGTTTTCGAAATGGATACAAAGCTGTTTCCGACCACGGAGGCAGATTGCAGTTCGAAGTCGGTCTATCGGCGGCCGAGATGGTGGGATCGCGTGTGCCGTACATAAGTTTCTGGTCATCACAGCGACATATCAAGCTGCTCAGTGGGCCGCGTGCGTTTTCTCGTACGTTTTACAGGTCCGGGCCGAGAATGGAGGAGGAGAGATATGTGCGTTTTTGGCGGGTATGATGAGAGACATCAACGAGTCGCGTTGTGTGTTTCTCATGGGCCTTGTGTACGGGATCCTGATTTGGAGCGTTTGGGGGTGATTTGATGGAAGGGTTACGCGAGGAAGACATTTTCAAAGCCCGGCCGTAAGCAGGGCTTTAGATTATGGATCTGTCTTCGGGATTGTCGCATCAGACCTTGTAGTCAACATAGCAAAGTACGAACCGACCGCGGTTTCATGCTTCATCCGCTGATCTGACGGTCTGACCGGCTCACAGGGCTGAACCGCCGAACATTCAAATTGAGGACTGGTTGGCTTCAGTGAACTAGGACGCACACCAAATTATCACTATTCGAACGTTTTAGCCACGGGAGACGTTGTCTGTCTGCTCAAGATAGTATTAAAACAGCAACATAGTGTCGGTGACCGTAGGCTTGGAAATTACCCACGGGTACCCAGCTGGGTAATGGCCCATACGGCCCATGGGTAATGGTGGGTATCTATTGGGCCTGTGGGTAGTAAATGGGTATGGGTAAAAAAAAGGATACTACCTATAGGTAATATTAGGTTACTTATAATTACCTATTACGTGCAATAGGTAATTGTGGGTAATCTAAAATTACCTATAGATATATTTTTAATAGAAGAAAAAAATAGAAGAAATATATAAAATAATAAATATAAAAAAATAGTAATAATTACTATAATCTAACTAGAGATAGATATAAATAATTACTATAAAGGTTACTAGCTAGCAGTTTTTATAGTTACAGTTCTCTTTCTTTTCCCTAGTTTTTAATTTTGAAAACTCTTAATATTATTCTAGTAAGATTACTTAGAGGAAGGCTCTACTATATAATCTTATAATAGAGTGTTTTTAAGGTTTAGAGGAGGAGGGAGGTCTGGAAGAGGAGGAGAGTTCCTCTTAGAATCTTAAATATTAAATTTTTTATTATTATTTTAGCTGTTACTTTTATCTATTTCTCTATTAGAAGAATTATTAATTATATTTTTATTAATATCCTCCTTAGGGAGAATTTTAATTAAGGAGCTAGTAAGTAACTAATAAGCTTAAAGGTAATTCTTTATTTTTATTTTATCTAAAAGAGAGTTATAGTTAAAAGTAGTATAAATTATATATTAGTATTCTTTAGCTATAATAATAACTTTATCCTCTTTATTAAATATCTCTTCTAATTAAAAGTAAGATAGTTAGATTTTTTTTGACTACTTAATCTTAATAGTAAGGAGCTTAAAGATTATCTTAGCTGAGAGATTAAATTAGGAATAATAGTAGATATTATATACTAAGCTGAATAAATATTTAAGAGAAATAGATATAGTTTAGATATAGAGATAATCTGTAGCTATAATATAAATACTTTTAAACTGGGGATATTTATAATTAAATCTTATCTAAAAAGCTTAAGCTATTTCACTAGTAAGTATAACTAAAGAATATATTAGGAATATTTTCAGAATTAAATAAGTAAGATAAATATATTTATATTGAAAAATTTATTATAGATATTCTAAGCTTACTGTGTCTTTAATTAAGTATTCTAAAAATAATTAATATAGTTAATTACTATAATTAATTACTATAAATATTTGTTTTATTAGACTACTAAACTATATTATTTATATAAGGCTAAATAAGTTTTATAGTTGAATACTATTAGTCTGCTAGATAATCTGTTAGGTTTTTAGATAATACTAATCTATATAGATTCTAATAAAATTTTATTTAACTTATTATTAAAAGGTTTTAGTGTCTGTAAAAATTTCAAGAGTTTAGCTGAAGTTAAATTAAATACTTTATATCTGAGAGACTAAAATATTAGCTATTAAAGTTAAGAGAGTAGTAATATTATAAACCTAGAAAGAATCTAATCTAAAAAATATATTAATATACTTATTAAACTTATTCTGATTATTTAAGGTTACGTTAGTAATTATAGATATTTAACTGTAATTATTATAGTTAGTTTTCTCCTTTAGAGTAGTGATATATATCTGAAAATATAGTAAAATAATCTAAAGGAGGGTAAAAATATACTTAGAGGTAATATTCTGTATATAACTGACGAGATTAGTAAATAGAATAAAAAGTTTTATAATATTAAGTAAAATATCTAAAGCTTCCTATTCTATACTTAAAATTATATTTTCCTAGTTTTCTTTCTACTTCTGGAATTATATATCAATAGTTTACTAGAGGAGTCTAGCTTAGATATATATATAATAATTATTAAGTTCTATTAAGTATAAATATTTCGTAGAAATCTTAAAGGTTTTTCCTATGGTTAAGTAGATTCTTAAAGCTTTTTAAACTCTTAAGACTTAAGAGCTGAAAATTTAAGAGAGATAGTAAATTATCTAATTTATTATTTATTAGCTTAATATTACTATAAATAATNNTAACTTTACCTTATAAATAACTATATTTATATAATTCTTACTTTATAAAATTACTTAGTTAAATTATTTTTATAGTTTATAATCTATAGAATTAGTAGCTTATTAGTTATTATACTCTAGAATACTTTCTTTATCTTATTAATTTTAATCCTAATCCTTAAAATCTGAAGAGTTTCTATAATAAAATATTAGTATTTTAAATAGTTTTAGTAGAAAATTACCTATATATTATTATACTTACTATCTATATCCTTTAGTTTAATACTAAGTATCTTATTTTTAGAAGCTCTAGATTAAGATATTTTAACTATATAATATATCTTACAGATAATAAGGTTAAAATATAAGTAAAATATCTAATATAGTAGATATTAGGAATTATAATCTTAAAGTAATAACTATATTCTTCAGTAAGGAGCTTAAGGTTAAAAAATAAAGTATTATCTACTGAAACTATTTGAAAATATAGCTGTTAATTAGTTCTCTCTTAAAAATATTAAAAAAGCTAGATTATTATTTTAGCTTACTGTATCTAAATATACTTTCTAGATATATTAATAATATTAATAATTACTTATTATAAATTCTAGTTCTTATTAACAAAATAGTAGAGAATCCTAAGGAGAGAATATTTAAAGCTAGAAGTACTCTAGATATTAATTATAAGTGAGACTCTCTTATTTTTAGGAAGTAAACTGAGAAGTAATAACTGAATCTTTAGAGTTTCAGCTGATAGCTATTTAGATAATATTAGTCAGTTTAGTAGATTATAGCTAGGTTATAGAAGTTAGTAAAACTGCTTAAAGAAGTAATTATAAATAATATTTAATAATAGATTAGCTTTTATTACTAAGTAGACGAGAGCTTATTATAAAGTATCTATATAATTACTAAATAAAACCTAAATTTAATTATTATAAATAATTACTATAAATACTGAAAGGAGTTACTTATAATTACTCTACTAATAAGTAAATTATCTAACTAAGTTTAATTATATAGCTTTAGAGTATAAATTTTAGAATACTTTAATATAGTATTTATATTACTTAATTTAATATGAGGATAGACTAGTATTTTATAGTATTACTTATATAACATTACTAGTTACCCAGTAGTTTAAGAGAATATATAATTAAACTTATTCTAAATTGGTATTTTAATACTAGATTAGAATATTTCTACTTAGTTAAGATATTCCTTAAGAGATTTCTTACTTTATAGTAGATATTAACTATCTATAACTTAAAATTTATATTATTAGAGAGTTTACTAAAAAATGTTAAACTAACTGAGGAGGTTTACTATAAGAATAATAAAATTATAGTAAATATAAAAATTAGTAGTATATAGAGAATCTAAATTATCCTCTAGGTTAGTATTAAGTAGAGATTATAATATCTTGGAAATAGTAGAGATAGTTTTTTAATATTCTATTAGAATTATAAAATAGTAATTACTATAATANNTTACTATAATATTTATATTAATTAACTTAAATATAGAATATAAAATATAGATTAGATTTTAAAGTATTATAAGGTTATATTTCATAATTATTTATAGTTAGATATTTTACTATAAGCTTTATATTTATTAAATTATAACTCCCACAAACAAAACCTATTCTAATAATTATTAAATTTATTCTCACACTTATATTTATTATTATTATTAAATTAGTATTATACCTCTAGAAATTCTATTATCACTCCCAGTAGAAGTTAGAGATATACTAATATCCAGATATATAAATATCTATTTATCTAGTTAGACTATTCCCTCCAGCTCCAAACTTCCTCCCTTCAGATAAAAGTTAAATATAAACTAAACTAAATTTACTATAAAAGTAGCTATATGGACAGATTTAGAATATCTATTAAAACTACTAGATAAACTAAAAATAGCCTATAAGAAGCTAGTAATTATTATACTACTTAAGAAGAAAAAATAATAATATCTAGAAGGTAAGAATATCTAGTTACTATTATATTAACTTTATCTAATAAGTTAGTTTATACTTTATGTAAGATCAGGAAACTTCAAAAAATAACTAACCTCCTTATTCTAAAAGTACTATTTAGGTAGCTTATATGTGAGATTATATAGTCTCTACTAAATTATACTTAAAAGGAATTTAAAATCTAATCTACTATACTCTACATATTATAAAAGGTTACTAAAGATTACTTTACTATATCATTCCTAAGTAAGTATATTTTTAAGGAAATAAAATATTTACTAATTTATCTAGATATAAATCTCTATGTAATTTATATAAAATAAATTACTTTACTAGAGAAGAATTTTGATTTATTAAAAAAACTATTAAAGAATATTTAGGGTTTTTAGTTTAATTAAAAATTAAGATTTCTACTAATTACTATAATTAATTACTATAAAATAATTATTCCTAACTTATTTTCCCTATTCTATCTCCTCTATAATCTCCTTAATAAAAGTAAAGTCCAGCTTAGCTATTAAGCTTTAGGCTTCCTACTGATACTTATTCTAAGATATAGAGAATATTTAAGATAGGATTTAGAGGTATAAATAGAGTGGAATATACTCTATACTTCCCTTAAAATTTTTCTCTATCTCTTCAGTAAATTAGTTAATCTTAATAAGATTAATATCCTACTATAAGGAAGTAGAGCTAGGAAGGATAATCTAATCTAACTTCAGCTTACTACTACGAACCTCTTAAACTATATCTAGAAGAGTAAGCCTATAGTTAATAATATAATAGCAGCTATAAGTTATATAGAGATAGCTGGGAATATTAAGGGTAGGATAATACTTAAGCTTAAAAAACCTAAAATAATTAGTAAATATTCTATAATATTTTAATATTACTTACTTCTTTATCTTATAGTTTAAGGATAGAGATTTTATTAGTATACTAATAGTTTTCCAGTATTTTGTAAGTATATAATAAAATAGAAACTCCTTCTTTATAAGAAATACTAAACTGTTAACTTATCTATTCTTTATAAAATTTTTTTTCATAATCTCTAATATAACATTAAGGTAATTACGCTAAAGTTAAAGTTTTGTGTAAAGCTATTCAAGTATTATAAGCTAAGCTCTTTAGAAATATTGAAACTCCCTATTTTTATTTAACTATAATTTATTAGTAACTATTTATAGTAATTAATTATAGTAATTAGTTAGTATTTACTTACTTATACTACTTTATAATCTTCTGGATCTTATACTTAATACTCTGGACTTCTTTAGCCTGTTAGCTAGTCTTATAGTTATTATAAGTATCTATATTAATAAGAGTCTCTTCTATCTATATTAATAGGTTCCCAAACTTAATATCTTCCTAAGTATTATTACTATCATTAAAACTAATTAGTAGGTTTTTCTTATTATACTAAACTCCAGTAGATTGAGTATTAGGAGGAATATAGTTAATACTATACTATACTATAATCTGTAAAAGATAAATATTCTTCTATATACTATTTTAAATAAGTAAATATTCTAAATTCTTTCTTAGTAGTAAAAACTTATACAGCTGAATAAATATTATTACAGACCTGATTTTCTATATTAAGATAAGCTAACTGGGATATATTAATGTATTTGGTACTCTAAAGAAGAGCTTTTATCTTCCAGCTTTCCTAGGCTTTTAGTGACTTTTTAACTTACTCTAGATACTTCTCCTTATTAGTTATAGTCTCCAGGCAGGCTCTAGCCTTTTTTATATACTTATTCTGTAAGTAGTTATCATTCACCTTTCTTTTCTATCCTACGCCAGAGCCTATAAGGTAGCCTATATTCTAATTAATATAATTAATTACTATAAAATCATTAGGAACTTAGGTAACTTACTATAACCTAAAGATAATAATATCTTAAAGTTTCTATATATTAGCTTATTAGTAAAGGAAATTCTTTTAATATCTTATTAAATAAAGAGGTAGTAGAGTATTCCTTACTATCCTACTAGTATTATTGTTATTATTGTTGTTTTTATTAGGTGAATGATCTGGAGAAATAAAAAATAAAAAGATTAAAGATAAATATCTATAGTATAGTCTGTATGTAAATATTCCTTCCTGAAAAAAAAGTAATAATTTAAATTATATTTTGAAATTTATTATAAAGTATATTTATATATATTAAAAGATTATATGATTTAAATAATATTAGTCTTATATTTTTATTTTTCGAAATAGCTGAAATATTAATATTTTAAGATTTACTGATTTGCTTCTTCCCTTTTAAGATAGTTACAAAAGATATTCACTACTTCTACTTAATATATTAATATATAAACCTTATAATAATAATATTATTAATATTACCACTCAGTAGTATAAGTTTACTTATTATTCTTATTTTAATTTAACTAATTAAATATTACTTATAGATAGCTTACTAAAAAAAATAACGTAAATGTAGTGCTGCTGCTATAGCTAAACAGGCTGTAGTAAAAGTTTCAACTTTAGCTATTTTAGTTACTAATAAGGATCCTACTACTTAGAAAGCTTCAGTAGCTTAGAAGACCTTACCTAGAAAAACTTCAGCTAGAAAGTCTATTCAGTAAAAGCTGTATAGATACTATCCTGGTAGTAAGTTTATTCTTAATTACTATAAATAATTACTATAAATCTAATTATCTATAGTTATAGCTATTCGGGAAATTTGTCGCTACTAATATAATACTAAACTTTTAATTCCTAAGGTTCCCTTCTAATATCTTATTAGAAAATTGATAATATAGATTTCCAGTAAAGAAGATCTCTATTACTAATTATCAGCTATTAGTATTTTTTAAGAAGTAGCTAAGTAGTATCTCACGAAAATATTTAAATATAAGTAATATCACTAAATTACCTACTACTTTCTATTTTACTTACTTTTTTCTAGTAACTAACCTAGCAGCTATATATATAAAATAAATTATAATTATACAGAAAGATATTATCTTTACCTACTAATTTCTATATACTATTAGTAGCCTAAGTTCCAATCTTTTTACCTATATACTAATTCGCCTAGTTATTTCCTATTCTCTATCATCTAAACCTAATACTAATAGCTACTTAGCTAAAGAACGGTTTAACCTTTATCGTCGCTAGAGTATACTACTATAGTAGCAAAAAAAAGCATATAAAGTATAGAAGTAAAAGGAAATTATCAACAGCTAGACTATCTATAATAATAAAGATAATAGAGGAGATAAAAATAAGGAGTAATAGTAATAATTAGCTTAAGAGAAA
>MASP02000425.1:32454-69134 GCA_001693025.2 Colletotrichum lindemuthianum | reverse complement strand
TAATAATATATTTATTTATCTTAATTTTTATAAATAAATAAGAGAATTAAATTTAGTTATTTACTTTTCCTATAGTACTTCTGAATAGTTTTTTTAGGTACTTATAACTACTTATTACCTAAAATTATATTATTTTAGGTACCTATAGCTACCTATAGGTAATACTATAGGTACCCAAAATCTTATAGACCATTTAGGCTAGACCTATAGGTAAAGTAATTACCCAACCCATTTTTTGGGTAACCCACGGGTACCTATAGGTTGGGTAATTGCAAGCCTAGGTGACCGCACGCTGCCACGTCGTGGTAAAGACGGCCCCACATCGCCGTGGCCCCGCAACTATCACGGAGCGGCCAATTAGTCCGATATCCTTATGCTCACCACGTACTATGGACCCAGGTACCTAGGTGCGGGTAGGATGAGATGTACTCAACTCCGATCTCGCTCTTGACGGCTACGATGGCATGCAATAGTTGTAAGTAGCTACCAAGGGCGTAGGGCTCCTCCACCCTCTAGACTCTGCAGAGCGAAGCGAAAGCACAGACAATCCTGAGAACCCCGTCGTCCGGAGGCCAACATACAGAGAGGTTTGTTACAGATGCCGTTCTCGTAGATATGTCTACGACTGAGAGTTCGGATATGACTTGTTTGGTGAGGAAAAATGTCAAAAAGGCCAGGGAAGAGGGCCTCTGGGCGTCAAATGAATTGAAAGGTGTGGTGTAGGACATATTGAATACGAAACTACCTCGAAACGGCCCGTTAACAGTCAAATTTGCTTACTGTGACTTGAACAACTTGTTCTCATGTGCTAAAGTTCTGCCATCACAAACTTCGGCCAGCCCTTCGTCGCTGGTAAACTGGAGAACAGCCCGCATTGCGTTTTCAGTACATCAGCCGGCACACGGGTGATGGAACACGAAAATGGCTTGCATGAATGTTCCGTCTACGGATAATACGAGGAGGGAGGAGGTACAATGTCTGCTTCAAAAAAGAAATTCGACGTCATTGCACGTGCCAAGTCAAGTCGTGCAATCTAAGTCTCTGTCTCACAGCCCTGCCCGGCTGCCGGCATACCTCACGATAAGTAACTTATTGAACAAATGTGGATCCAAACAATGGACAAATGAACAAGTTTCAGCCGTCAACATATGAGGCAAAGTACGGATAATCTACTTGTGCTACCCACTTGGTCATCCCCTCACTCGGTTCAGTTGGAGGACGGTAAAACCCGCAGGCAACAGCAGGCAGCCGTTGGCAGACCGTCACAAGTAGCCAACCCCGCTTTGCCTGTTGCAAGAAGTTGAACGTCATGTGCTTATAAATACAACCTCCGCGCATCTCTGCATGTTGCTGAAACCTTCTCAATCCCACAATTGGAGCCCACGATGCCAAGAAACGACACTACAACCCATGCCATGGATGTTGTTCCAATGACCACAACAGTCCATCATCAACTGCAGTCCCCTCTCTTTGGTGTCATACCCGCCGAGATTCGCAACGCAATATTCGCACTTGCACTAGTCCAATTTGAGGATGACGACAACGCCTATCCTCAAGACTCTTTTTGGTGTCGACCGGGGTTTGCAGGGCCACAGAAAAGCAGTAGCTCCTTGTTGCGAACCTGCAAGCTCGCTCATATGGAGGGCAAGAAAGTCTTTTTGAAGAAACTGGAATGGGCGTTTTGGCTTGGTAAACATGGTAGAATGACTGGGAGAGGACCGCCAGCTAATGAAGACTGTTCTGCAGATCGCGGGCCTCCAGGATGGTCGAGAGAGTTTTCCCTTCGACGTTTCTTTATGGGACTCACCCCGCAACAATCCAAAGACCTCGAATCAGTCCGTTTATTCACCCAAATGTACTGGCTTGAAGGTGAGGGTAACTTGAGACGTCTATTCCGAACACCCATGTTTCGCCCAACTATGATCACTATCACAATTCGATATTCTGATTGGTGGTGGTGGGAGGACGACCACCCTTTGCGTATGTCGGAAAACTGGCTGGCCAGCTTCTGTGGGCCAACAAGTATAAGAGAGCTGAGGGTGGAATACGAAACAACTAAAAGGAAGAGAAGTGAGATGATGAAGATCGTGGAAAGGAACAAGAAGTGGAAGCTGGAAATCGACGGCGAGCAGGGCCACTTGAGTGCTGAACAAACGAAACTGACAGAATGGAGTTGGAACGGCCCAGCAAAGTTCGAAGGGCAGTCGTATACCCACCATGAAGGCGATGAAACCATGGAATATACGGTCGTAACCGATACGTGGAGGTATTGCAAGACGCCGATGAAAGATGAGGATATGGCCAAGCGACAGTCATATGCCTCTATCGAACACTTATCGGATGACGGCCAGGAAGAATTCGGCGATGCCGATGATGATGATGAGGGTGATGCTGGCTCTGACGAGGAAGATGAAGTCGAAGATGATGATGATGGGGCAGACACGGAGGAGAACACGGATGAGGAGGATGAAAATACGGAGCCGGGAGGACAGAGATAAACAGGACCCCGAGGACAATGTACCTGAAGATGAACAGTACCGAACAGGAAATCCATCTCAAAATCGCGTTTCTTCCGCATTTAATAATAGATCGAAACGATTATGTCTGTCACCAGTAACAGAAATGATGATCGCAAGAATGTTGCCTTTATGGGATTCCAGTTGAGCTCTGCTACAAGGCCGTGAAAGGCAGGTAAAGATAATGATGCAGGTGAAAGCAAATTTCGATAGCGTGATGTTATGGAAGAGTTGCCTGTCTATTACCGCGATAGGTTGCCACGCCGGCGCTTGTATTAACGCCCAAACGTGTACGACCTTCTGTACCTCTACTCCCTTGGCCACACCACCGACGTTGGGTTGCATACGTTTTATCAGTTCACGCATGCAAGATCCTTGCAATGGCCGTTTCCGGAATTGCGCAGGCTCTTGAAGTGACTCTGAAATTTCATCTCTCAATGCAGTTCATTACAACCTGGGTTCCGGAAGAGGATCCTGTTCACTCTCAAAAGTGCCAGAGCACTCTGCTGCACAAGTGCAACTTCACTCAGATGCCCACCTAAACTAAACTGCCTTGATTCAACGTGGTAAAAGGATGTCTGCGGTAAACACCAAGTAGAAGCAGTCGCTCTAGTTGCAGACGCTTCCTTATGAAGGCGCTGGGGAGCTGGAGGCACGAATTGGAGCACAGCTACTTGCGAATCAATGATGAGGAACACCAGCTCGGTTCCTTTGGAATAGCAGCTGTAGCTGCTCCCTTGATCCCTTGCAACGAGGCGATTAGGCGGCCGAGACCGCACACATGCCCTCTGTCAATTACGTTCCTTAGACACCGGAAGAAGATGAAATCGACTAGAGTTTGATCGTTTGACCGCCACGCGTTGCTAGCATTCGTACCTGATGTGTGGCCTGTCTCTCGGAAAGAAAGATTTACTCTTGGTTTGGCCGTACCACTTAAGTTGCTCTTTACCATTGTACCAATTACAAAGACAACCGATAGTGTTCATAGTACATGATCTAAAATTTGATACTCCAGAACTCGATGATCCGACGCTAGAGTAATCTCCTATTTCTAGCCATCCCAAAGCCAACCCCAGGCCTTCCTCCTCATCTCCACCACATACGAAGGCTTAGAACCCGGCACAGCACGGCATACGTCTCAGTCCACGTCTCGGCTCACGTCTAGGCTCACAGCCACACGAAGTTGCAGATAATTGAAACCCGGGGCCGGGTTCCAGCTTTTGAGCGGATGAAGCCGGTCACCGTGATACCATACTGGCGCGAGGGGAAGGTGCGATTTCACCTGGGCTGCACAAAGTGAAACATCCTGCAGTTGCCTATGATGTCTGCATCGGCTGCGATATCGGTCTGAGAAGCGGAGGCTATACCTGTGAGCTGCCCTGAAGACTAGGATAGAGATAGTACCTAGCGTATATGTCTATATAAAAAGTACTAATTCCCATAGCTGGGCTCCTAGCTTGACAACAGTAATGCTAATCTTGAATGTTTGGAGTAGCGCAGGTCTCGCCGGTCTGTACGAGGTCGAAGTGGTTTATCCACCATGCCTGGCTGCATCGGCGCCGGCGTTGGCACACTAGCGTCGGGCGTGATGGGCCCGGCCGGCGGCTCCACCTCCGGCTCCGTGGGCGCTGGGAAGCCCGATGCGGACCCAATGCAGGACGGATAGTCGGCTTTTCAGTCGTGGCACAGCTTGGAAGACGGATTTTGCTACCACATTGGCATTGTAAGGCGGAGAGGTGAACTGGACCGTGGCAACTCCCACCAACTGGATCACAGTCAGCGATTTTGGCCAGCTCCGGACATCCATTAGTTTAGCAGCTTGAAGAGCCATGCTACTGGTCAATATCAACGAGAGGTATCAGTGGTCGATGGGCCATAAGTCACCGTCCGTCTCTTGAAATCTTCGACTGCAATCCAAAAAATAGCAGCATGAGCTAAGAAAGGGAGTGATTCGCAAGGCAACTAAGACACCCAGGGGTTTTCTGCTACCGACACATTCCACTTTTGTTTGTGGATGGCTGTCAGTATGAGAGAAATTAGGCCAAATCTCTCCGCGAGCCAGCTGGACGCTGCTAAAGCCATTTCTTTACAGAAACAATCAACAGACGTTGGGTTGGCAGGCTAAACCCATACTGAGATCGTCAAGTCGCAGCCTGAGGTTGTAGAAACCATGAATGCACATTTAACATCATGAACGTGACTTTTGAGAACATCTTAGATTTAAACGCACTACTACCCTTTTAGCCACCAACTACATCTTGTATTTTTATTCCAGCACAACGGAATGTAAAACAAAGCAAGGGTGACGTGATGTTTATAATCGACTCGCCCGGAAAATCTGAGGATGCATTGTGCGCCCCTTTTCTCTAGTATACCTACCTTCAACATGAGTCAACGCTTTTTTCTACCTATTCTGCTGCTACTGCTGCTTCTTTTACACTCTGCGGAATCAGTCCCAACACCGGGC
Source organism: Colletotrichum lindemuthianum (assembly GCA_001693025.2). Taxonomy (NCBI): domain Eukaryota; kingdom Fungi; phylum Ascomycota; class Sordariomycetes; order Glomerellales; family Glomerellaceae; genus Colletotrichum; species Colletotrichum lindemuthianum. Next base: position 64,151 of record MASP02000425.1, on the reverse strand, counting down.
AGCACACGTAACTGCAAAAAGACCAAAGTCGCAATTTTGGGAGCAGGTGTTGCAGGAATCACCGCAGCCCAGGCCCTGGCCAATGCATCAGTGACCGACTTTCTGATCGTCGAATACAGAGGGGAGATCGGGGGTCGCGTTCGCAGCAGCCGCTTTGGCTCCAGGGCTGATGGAAGAACATACTCCATAGAACTAGGCGCAAACTGGTGAGCATGCATGACCTTGTTGATATTCCCCTCTTGAACACCATTGACATTGTGAGGACAGGATACAGGGCCTGCGGAGTTTCAGCGACGAGAATCCCATTTGGACACTTGCCAGAAAGCATTGCTTGATCAACACATGGTCCAACTTCACCAATGTTACTACATTCGACGAGACGGGGCCTAAAGATTTCAGTTCGCTCCAAGACGAGTACGATGCAGCGTATGCGGCTTTCGAACAAGATGCCGGGTACCTTCTGGCAATGAATCTACAAGACCGCAGCGCTCGCACAGGCTTTTCCCTAGTCGACTGGAAGCCGGAACGAGATGCTAAATTTCGGACAATCGAATGGTGGGCGATGGACTTCGAGTATGCAGCAACACCAGAGACCACATCTCAACAGTATTCTGTGGTCAACTACAACACATCATTTTACAGATGGTCTGAACTCAACAATTTCGTGCGCGACCCTGAAGGGTTTTCCAAGTTTGTTAAGAAAGAAGCTGAGACGTTCCTTCTCGGGGATGACCCACGACTCATGCTCAACACCATAGTCACAAACATCTCATACTCTCCGGGGGGTGTACGAGTGAATAACCACGACGGCAGCTGCATTGAGGCGGACCATGCCGTATGCACCTTTTCTCTGGGTGTGATGCATCACGAAACAGTCAACTTCGAGCCGCAGCTCCCCGTTTGGAAACGCACTGCTATTCAGTCCATGACGATGGGAACGTACACCAAAATATTCATGCAATTCAAATCAGAAGACGTTTTCTGGGATCGCAACACGCAATTCTTTCTTTACGCTGATCCCATCGAGCGCGGCTATTATCCCATTTTCCAATCGTTGGATCATCCGGATTTTGAGCCAGGCTCTGGCATCTTGTTCGTCACTGTTGTCGATCAACAGGCGTACCGCGTAGAAGCCCAGGACGACGAAACGACGAAACAGGAGATCATGATTGTTCTTCGTCGTATGTTCGGGGAAAAGATCGCGGACCCTTTTTCTTTCCTGTATCCCCGCTGGAGTCAGGATCCGACGGCGTATGGGTCGTATTCCAGTTGGCCGCCCACCCTTTCGTTGGAGATGCATCAGAATCTACGGGCGAATTTAGACAACCTTTGGTTTGCGGGCGAAGCGACTCATCCTCAGTACTTTGGATTCCTGCAAGGAGCATGGTATGAAGCCAAAAGCGTGGGGGAGGCAATTGCTGGGTGCATCCGAGACATGGAAAGCTGCAGACGAGAAAGGTCCTATGAGGTGTTGCATGGAAACACACCGCTTGAAAGCTACAACTTGACAAATGGCTGGAATGCAGACGCTTTCTTTCGGGGTCTTTCGTCTGCCGCGGAGCAGGTCGATGAAACGGCTGACAGATGAACGATTTCTGCAGCTATCCTCCGATGAAGGCAGAAGAAACAGGCTGTGATCAACACAGCGTCATCATCGTCCCAGCACGGAGATCGTCATGAGATCTGAAGCAGATATACGGCCAGGGTGTGTCGCCGGAAAAAGTTAACATAATCTCGATGGGGTTCGTTACAAAAGCTCATCCTGCCATCTTCTCCGATCATGAACCAAACCGCATCCTTTTCAATCAAAGTACGCATCTGTAACGAACTGGTATCCATACTCTACGTCACCACAACGGTCCACCTTCAATGAGAAACTGCTGAACGAACGGCGTGAAACTTCGTGTCACCGCTTCTGGTTTACTTCTTTTTTTTTCCAGCAGCTGCCGATGGCACCAGCACCCCTTCAACCTCCAAGGCCAAAAATCGCCCCCCACCGCCGTCATGTCCAGATATCGCAAAGAACACACTATAGAGGCTTGAATTATGACGATCGAGCTATTTTCGAAAGCGACGGACCCTCTGACAGTGATAACGACCTCAATTTCGAGTACACTTCCACCATACTTTTCAAGTGGCCAAGCCAAAAGGGCAAAACTGTCAATAAGACCGGAAATGTGGACCAGCAAGCTTCCCCAAGTCAACACAGGGCGGCAAGCGTGGAGAGAAATGGACAAACACAGACGAGATCAACTTGTCGTGTTCAGTCACGGGTAGCAGCTTATCCTGTTCGTGTCTCCCTACCTACGCCGGGCAACGAGGCTAGGGCAGCAGGCAACGCAATCTGCAAGACGGCTGGATGGAAAACTGCTGCCCTAGCTTTAGCAGTCGCGTGGACTCTTCAAATCATTGGATCATGGTTGCAGCGGAACGCGTAGAGAACACAAAGGGAGGCCTGCAGTACGTTATTCAAGAGAGAATTTATTATCCCGTTCAATACTCCCAACTCCTCGGGGAGACTGTAAGATTTGTGCGCCCGCAAAAACTCGTCGCAGAGCTGTTCCCCCACACAAAACAAACTAGCCGAATAACTAAGGGAACCAAAAAAAACAGACTTAAGAGTGAGAAGTAAGTATTAGTAGCTTCAATATCTTATTTTCCATTATGAATCGCTCACAGTAACAAAACACTTGTAGCGCCGTTTAAACCGTCAAGCTATAGGCAACTTCAAGCAGCAGAATGTGAATAGTGAGAGGCTTGAACTCCCGGCCTTGGCATTGCAATAGATGTTCTTCATCATATTAGTACCACGCTGTTACCAATTGAGCGAACCGACCGACCTTCCTCTGCCAAATTAGCGTGTTGAATCATTTCGTCATGAGATACTACTAATTAACGAAAGAAGTAAGACCCAAGCGAAACATGCGTCTTCCAACCGTTTGGGTATGTTGCCGACCTCCAAGTTTGTATAAGTCTAAACTATTGTTTACCATAAGCTCTTTTGCAAAAGGGTCATTTACTGGTGGATCTGTTCTCTCAGCATGTTGTGGATATAATCGCAGCTGGTATATGATGCCATGGGATGAGGTTGACGGTTGACCAATAGTGCTGTACTGCCTGCCAGGCAATGTTCAGTGGCATTTTGCTCCATCATGGAATGGAGTAAATGTGCACAATAGCCCGCTGCGTTAGTTTTGCAAGTTACGAAATACTTGGTCTAGACGACAGAAATCCAAAATTCAGAGCTGCGTACGAGGTCCCGTTCGAGCTTCGCTGCTCATCCACTACTTAAGACAAAACGTATGACAAGAACTACTCTGCTTTCCGTTCCGAGCTACGGCACAATACCCGGACACTTGAAAAGCTGACAATACCGTCAAGACTTTTGATCACTACCTCTGCGTTGTGGTAGGCAGCAGTGGCGCTGAAGGCCTCCTGTTCCTTGACTCCATGCCAGCCTACCACGCCGGCCAAAACTGAGCCTGCTTCTACTCCGTCCACCAGGGAGGGAAAATCATTTTCCACACTCCAACCCCAGCTCACGGCTAAAATGTGAGGGCTTTGAGCGGCCATGTCGTCGAGAACAGCACCCAGCTCCTTCGCAAGCTCGGGTTTTCGAACCCCGGCGATGTTGCCAGCGAAATGAACGAAGATGATCTCCGTCAACGGGGCTTTGAAAGCCGCAGGAGACGATGAGGTGAGTGCAAGGTGTTTCATTAAGACGCCGTGGGTGAGAATCGACGGCAGATCCTTGACGATCTGTACCCCATGACTGATGACGGAAAAGTGGTTCAATATCAGCATCGTTAATTTTCCATTCTAGATGGTTTTTTCTCACAGTTTGCCAAACTCCATGTGTGCCTCAACAGACTCGAAGTCGAAAAAAGCCCAAAGCTTCGACGGATCCTCTACTTGCAAGCCCCAAAAGGCGTTTTGAGGACCACCTGGCCTCACAGTCACGGCGTTGTATGCTGTGGGGAGAACCTTACCCTCAGGCGTGGTGTCGTCCATGATGTCGAGGCCTGGCTTGACGCCCATGCAGCCGATTTCGGTAACGGTCATTTTTCAGAAAAAGGGATTGAAAAAAGCTACCCCAGTCTTCTCTTAAAGAATTCGTTTACTTAATGCTCTCACATACAGAGGCGTCGACCAGACCTTTTATACACAAATCAGCCTGCTTGGTTGCCCGACGTTGCGAAGCCGTTTCGTTGAGCATAAGACTGCTGTTGCCTTGATAGAATGAATCTGCCTAGCCTCGTCATTACTACCTATCGAAGGCCAGGCAGCAGGCTTACACCGGTGTTGAAGTATAAGCCCGATTCAGGCTAGGCGTCATCCTTAAATGCTGACGCGTTTCACAACGCGGCGTGGGGTAATATGTGGAACATCAAGTCATCATACGTATGTCTGGGGTTCGGCTGCTCCAAGCTTCACGTCTCCGCCTCAGCGGATAGTTGTGTCCAAGCCTCGCGTTCTGTGCCGGTCGCGGTCTCGGAAATGTGCGACCAGAATAGCGTTGGAAAAGTCACCGCATTAGTCTGTCGAAATTACTCAGCGAGGCGACGACTCCTTGACATTGTACATAATAGTTACCTTAGCTGCAGCTACTAATCGCTAAGTATCCTGCTATCCAGTTGTAGTCGGATGCGGGTCTAACAACTCAATTTTCCACCAAGTTCTCGAAAGAAAGTCATTCTTCGGTCTTACTCTCAGTAGGTAAGATCGGTAGGGTAGTAATCAGCCTCATTTTGGCTCTAGCTACCACGTAGGTAGATACTCCTGTGATGATTGTTTGATAGGGTAAACGAAAGAGAACTTGTACATATCAAGAGATAATCAAGCGCAGAATTGTGACCGACTCCTCTAGCCTGGCGGACTTTGGCGGCGAGAGCCTGAGTAGTAGGAGCCAAGGGCCTTTCCTAGTTGATTAGTATGTTAGGAGGAGGGTAACACCAGCTACCTCCACTGGAGTTAAATAACACGGCAAGAAGCACAGCAAGTAGTGATTGAAGTAAGGAACTACAGCCTTGAGATCAAACGGGACAGCACAGCAGGTAGTAATGGAGTAAATAAGTACATCTTAGAGATCAAGCAGGATAAGTCTGACTGCATGCTGTAAAGCACCTCTTACTACTTCCAATAAAACTAAGTCTTTGAAGTATTTCTAGGACTTAGGCTATTGTCTATATATCATTGCCTCCCGAGTTCGTAATACTCGTATCATAGATGGTCATTCGACTTCAGCTCATCGTAGTCCTGCTTCTTCTCGCGCTATTCAATACTCCGGGGTCTTGAAATAAAGGTTGACAATGCCAATGCCAGAATTTGCGTGAAAGCAAGGGACGTAGTGATGGAGCATTGGTGGCGATGAGACCGACACCAAGCTCTCGAGTACCCCAAAGGTTTACCGTAAGTGTCGACCGCTCTGAGCTTAACGTAACAGTGACTCGCATAATCGCAGCCGTGATAAAATAGAAGCCGGAGCAGACGAGACTCATTACAAACATCTTCTTATACGCAGGCAACCGCATCGTCCTCAGCGCCGGGATAGGCAAGCTTAGAATTGCCAAATCATTGATGATATCTGAGAGCTTGTCAGTCCTATGATTGCCTCTGAATGCGTATGCCTTACTGAAAAAAGTGGTAACAAGCAGATTCTGAATTTTGAAAAGGCATCTATCATTCGGCAAAGGTCTTACGCCCCAGTTGTGGTGGTAACTAATTAACATTTAGCAACATCCTACTTTGCAAATTGTCCTATGTTGTGAACCTACGGTAAACAGCCAAAAGTTATTGTGCTTATTATTGCCAAGTAAGATAGAATCGTAAGCCATGTTAGGTACGTCAGGAATCGAGCATGTCGCCAGAGTCCAAATGTTAAACGCTTGCTGTACGGTCATCAGCATAAAGCGATTTCATAGAGGGCGTTCTGATGGAAACGTACTAAAAGAACAGCACGCTGGCTTTCATAGACCACAACTGTGCCGAATAGAGATACCATGCCATAAGCTGGAATTTTGAACCCCGAATCAGACGTAACACTTCTTCATCAGATAGAATTCGTATCTGATCTGCTGTGAGATCCAGATTGGTGCCACAACGGTCTACGTGTAAATTAGCCAGATAATGACAGCACGACCTGTCGACAGATGTTCCGAAGGGACTACGTTCCTAAGTACGACGAAGAAGAAGAAGGAGAAAGCTAAAGCTCCGGATACTTACAGATTAGATCCAGGACGATGAAGGAGCCCACCCAGATAAAACAGGTCTGAGAGGGAACTTTCAGTAAGTGCTGGCAGCTGCCAATATGCCTGCATCTACTCACAAGAATCATGGTGTAGTCATCACCATTCAAGCCTCGGAGCCCGAACAAGCGAATTCTTACTACAAACCGCATGCAGATGATGATGCACCCTGCAATCACCCAAAGTCGTATCTCTCTTTCATAACCTCGGTCGCGCTTTAGTATGCCATCAACATTGCCGGCGGTCATTGCTATGACAGTTGTGCTGTATTGATACGTTTCTTGTATGCAGTAGCGGGGAGACGTACACCAACATTCGGTTGTGTATAAGTGGCAAATCGGACAGCTAAATACAGTCCCACGAGGACTTATGCCAGTGCGGAAATTTGCCGATTCCTCTGGAGCTTAAGTATGTATATTACTCAGGTAAACTTCAATCTCAAGTCCAAGCGCTTATATGTCTTGTGCGTACAGGTGGAGGAGAGCATGCGTTGCTCACTTCCTCGGCATTTCGATGGGCTATGAATGAACCTTGAATGTTTCACCACGTTTTGTCTGCCTACAACAAACGTAGCCACTGGGGCATCTTAGGCTATTTGTCAACCTAAAAATCGCTTGAACCCCCTCACCCACTCTACTCACGCTGTACCTACTTAGTTAGGGTTGCTTTCTGTATCTTTTGGAATCGGAATTGAAATGTTGGTAGAAGTACTTTTTACGCATGGAAAATGGGCATGGACGTCTCTTTACATAGCATCTAGTCAGCAATACCCCGTGTAGTAGCACACCGTGTAGGTGCATATTAACGAGAATTCAGTTGGATTTGAAGTATCTAAAACCTCAGCCCCTCCCTTTGGTTTGTCTCAGTCTAAACCTAAGATGCGGGGTTTTGCTAAGACGTTTAGAGCGGCTTCTCATGGTGTCATTGTCCTGCATCACCGCGTAAGTTACAAAAGTGGATACTGCAGGGTGTTTAGTGTCGGTTTCCTGTAGTGATACTACTGTGCTGCTGGCTCACTGCTGGCCAGCCGGGAGCACTAGGTTTTGGAATAACCCAAGAAAGTCACAGACTCGCCGGTTTGTCACGGATACCTACTTACAAACTCTTCTTCCAATACCGATTGAAGTATGTGAAGTCCTGATCGCACACCACCAGGAATTATTAGCATAGGTAACCCAGCTTCTGGTTGTTGAGTGATGCACGCCGTCGTAAGCTACCTTCCACGTGAGCAGATGTAGGTCGCTCCAGAACCAATGTTAGCTGAAACTCGAAGTCAAAATAAAGAGTTTCTTAATTAGAACACCAATTGCCGAGTCCGTGGCTTCAGCCTTCTTGTGATCTCCTTCCTGTGATCTCCCCCTCGAGAGCGTGTCCAGGACGCGACTGATGTGTTTATGAGACGCCGAAACCGTAAAATTAAGCCAATGTATGCGAGTCCTAAATCCAGAAACAGTATTCCCAGATATCCACCCTCATCGGCCACATTCTGCTTGCAATCCTCAACCCTGAAGAACAAGATGTTCGCGTTTTGAGGGCCAGGCACCTGGTAAACGTCAGAGATAGTCGTTGCTGAAGGATAGCCCAGCTCACGTACGTAGATGTTATGAGAAACGCGTGTAAATGCTGCAATGGTAACGTAATTCTGCGTAGTCAAGGTGGAAGCGACGGCGATCGAGCCCGTTCACTTAGCCACGCCGCCAGGAATCGTCATATATCCAACTTGAAAGGACTGTCTGCAGCAAGGGCAACTTCGGCTGCGTTTGTCGGCGGCGATGGTCCTGAAACATGACTGGCAAGTCTTATGGCCTTGAAGCACCATCTTTGTTAGTAATTGTCGCGATAGTGAAGGCGGCAACGCAAACGTACCGCACACAAGGATACACCACTCGCCACCGGGGTTCTCCCAACAGACAGGGCAATCAATAACCCCAGCCTGGTAGTAGACTTGTACGTTTTGCAAGCGACCACAGCAGGTACCGCGCTGGTCCAGGCAGGCCTGGCAAGCCGTCTGGAAAGCGTCAGTAACCAAAAGATGTAGGTTTGAGCTTGGGAGGGGCTAAACATACGTGACCGCAACTCGAGAATATGTAGAGCTTCTCGCTCTCGGGAGTACCGCAGGTGCAGTTGACAGAGTCCAGCTTCTTAGGCTCAGCCGGAGCACCCGCGTTGAGGGCTGTAGCCGCGACATCGACAAGAGAGGCAGCGTCAATAACGCCGGCTTCAAGGTCACCTTCATTTTGACCAGCAGCCCCAATGTCATTGACGGGAGCAGGGCGTGCGACATCTGCCTGCTTACGGGCAGTGCGAGTGTAACGTCGGAAGTTGAAGAGAGTGCTGACGCGGTACTCAGGCTTGGTAGCAGCAGAGCGGCGCGGGCTGCGCCGAGGGCCAGGCCGTTCGGGCACAGGGGGAGCCTCGGCACGAGCTGTACGTCGGTTCGAGATGTCTTGGTGGTGTCAGTTGTGTGTAAGGTAGGTAGCTCGGAAAAGTCAAACGTACGGCGAGGCATGATTGACGAGGGAGCAGCTGGCAGTGAATCGAGTGAGAAAGCTAGACGATGAAGCAGAAAAAGGCTATCAATGGTCAGTTAGGTGGTTTTCGATGGTAATTCCATTGAGGAGGTACTTACCAGGTGGACGAAAGTGATCTCACACGAAGCGTGCGAAGGAACGTTGGAATCTGCCCGACAGAGTGAAGGTGATGAAATGAGGCTGAGATGTTGGAGCAATGCGAATGGACGGCAGCAAAAAAACGGGAAGAGGAGAGGGATTGCTGTGAGGTGAAGCGGAAAGGAACGCCGAGATTGAGCTGGTGATGGCGAATGTGCTTGGGAGTGCGAGTTGCGAGTTGCCAGTTGCCGAGCTGAGATGTCTGAGGCCCCGAGCTGGCGAGAGTGCGAGGTAAAAGAAAAGGAAAATCGGTACGAAATTGAAGGCGAGGGAAAGGAAAGGCACCGAGATGACCTCGGTTCTGGGAAGGGCAATTGCGACTGAGAAACTTCCTTCCCCATCCGCCGCTATCACGTAGGCCGGTGTCGCAAAATCCCCAGTACAAATGGAAATAAAAGACTTGTACAACTCCACAGGTACGGTGAGTGAGATATGAGCGGTAAATTACGGGAGCAAATGTTTGGTTAAAAAAATAAAATTTAGCCAGGTAAGGCAGACAGACCACTAAGTAGATAGGGCGAGAGCACCCCGAATGACGAAGAACATCATGAAAAGATTGGCGCTGTCTGATTGGCTGCACTGACATTGTGCCTGATGCCGTCGATTCTTTGTCGACCCCGCGCCCCTGGGTTCCGTTTCTGCCAGAGAGCGGTAGAAGTAAGGAGGACAGACTCAGCACAGCCAGCGAAGCAATTGGTTTCGGCAATAAATTGGTGTGATTGTGGAATCCAAGATGTCATTTGAACGACGTGGCATCTCTATTTTACATCTGCACTACCCTCCCGCCCATTCGACGCCGCCCATCAATACGTCGCGGCGCCCACTCCTCGACGTTGTGACTCGTATCATCACTTTTCCTACCGATACTCCCACCAGAACATTGTTGCACAACTTCCTTGCTTCTGCTGATTCTTGTTCTCGCAGTTCATGCAAGCCGTTTTCCCACGGTGCGACATAGCGTTGAGCGTGCCATAATCTTGTCCCAAACGCTCGCTAAGTTCAGGATATAGCAGACACCTCACTCAGGCGCTTCCTCTCCAGCCGACTTGACTTCATATCTAAGTCTACTCATCTATTTATCTCTCTCTAACTCTCTAAATTACCATGAACCTTTATGAGCAAAATTGCGAGGCGAAATGGCCCACCACATTCGTGCTCCAATCTGCCGATCAAGAGACACAAATCGACTCATGGTTATCAGTCTCAAGTATAGAGATCAGTCAGCATAACATATTATCACCCAGTAATCGGTTGGTAATCCGGTAGCTTAAGTCCCCTCCTCAATATCATGCTTATCCAGCCAGGTGATCCCATACAGAGCGGCATAACTATATATATCAAACTGTAGTACTAATCAGGGAATCTTTCAAAGCTCACTCATAACTTCTAACAAGGAGCTTTTATCTTGAACTTAATTATTCAGGATACTCACCTTCGTCTTTAGAAGAAACATAGCAGCTAGTATCAAGACGCCGCAATACTGAGCAGACGACTCGGGCACTCACTCATAAAGCTGATACCCATATATCGATGCTAATAAGAGGATATTTGACGATGCTAGGTATTTGTGGTTGCCATAGTGTTAGTGTCTATGGAGTAAGCAAACCTATCTTTCTCCTCATCGAGTATAACGTTTACATTACATGCCCTTGGATTGTGTTCCACAAAGTCATTAATGGTACATTGGGCTTCACGAAAGGGACTTCTGTCCACACACGACGATTGTGCCAAACATTGCCCCTGTTTCGAGCATTTCCATCTCAAACCGCTCTTCCAAACCATCGAGGATGAGGTCTGGGAGGCCAAGGCTCATAGCTAGACGTCTTTGTTAGTACTTGGCCATTATGCGTCCGCCATTCTAGGTGAGCCATATCATCGGTTCGTACCTTTGGCGGCCCCAGTGACCGCTGGGATTGTCAATTTGAAAGGCTCGATAGACTGTCGGCGAAGACTTTCGTCTGTAATCCTCTTCCCTACAGGAATCTCTAGGCGTTCCAGTGTCACGTTCTTCAGCCCAGCCTTGGTAAACGAATCATCCAGCTTCGCGCTGAAATGGCCTCCCATACCGCTGCCTTCGAAGATAGCTTCGAAGACTTGAAGCAAGTCGTTGAATGCAGAAGAATCCTGGGTTCGACCTGCAGAAAGATCCATCTCTTGGATCTGAAGCCATCCTCCCGGTGCAAGTGTTCCTGAGGGCCAGTTAGTAAAGCGGTAGCATCGACTCACCATCGAGACCTACCTGTCAAGTTAGAGACTATACGATCGGTACCAGCCTTTCCGCATCCTGGGAGGACTAAGCGGACATGGGTCAAGTGAAAGGTTCCGACCAAATCAGGTGCTGCCCGATTGCATGCATCTCCTGTCATGTAGCGAATGTTGCCGTCGGGGGATTGAGGGAGAAAGGAAGGCGTGTAATCGAGATCGACAAGTTGCGCAGTCGGTGCAAGTTCTCGTCTGAGATCCCTCAAAAGAATTCCTGAAGCGAGTAATCAGAATAAGAAAGACGGTAAGGGGTTGAACAAGGAGGTCGGGATTTACCATCAGCACAGCCAACGTCAAGGACCTTCAGAGAAGGATTATCGAGATCTACAAGTGCGAAGACAATCTTGTTATTCAAACAGCCCTGGAACCATTAATGCTGCTTTTGAAGCCGTTCAATCTCGCGATATGTTTCGCGAAGAAGATACTCTGGATCGTTCTGGTCTGACATGGCGAATGGCTGGTTGTTTGATCTCCTGGCTTACCTCGAATGTGTACTCTGTGAACACCGGGAAATACTAGTCTACTTATGAAGAAGTTGATAGAAAGTCTTGTCACTCATTCTGCTATCTAATTCTCGCCTCGTTCTCCCGAGTCCGTGAGTCTGAGTTCGCTAATCGGAAAGATTTCGAATACTGTCCGAAAAGTCTCCGAGTCGTAGTGTTTGCTGAGGCTGTGGCGTTGGAAGCAAGATCTTTAATCTAAGTACGAGTTAGGTAGGTTAGTCAAATTACTAAGTGTAGGAGATCAGAAGGTATTATTTATCGAATTAATTATGTTGTTATTCTGAGAACCAAAAATGGCGTATATAATTACAGATATACTAAATACCTCTCGCGAGTATATAAATATACTTCTATAAAGTATATACTAAAGATATTGTTAGTTTCACTAGGGGAAGGTATGTCGTATATATTATTATATATAGTATACTGATAGGGTTAAAAGTATTGATATTTATAGTATATAGCCTATAGGCTATATATAGGCTAAATCTAGATACCCTAGGTAATTAGTTACTAATTCCCTAGTAGTTAGTAATAACTAGTAGTTAGTTATTACTAATAGTAGTAATTTCTACTACTAAGCTATACTATATAGTTAGTATATTATAGAATTCTAATAACCTTATAGTTATTATATTACTAATATTAGTAAACTTCCTTTTTACCTTTTAACTATAATATACTATATTTCTATATATAAGATAAAGTAATCAAATAATCTATATTTTTTAACTAAATAATCTTCCGAATTTCTTTCTTCTATTCTAAATGAGTAATTTATTTCTCTATATAAACTATTAACGTGGTTAATAAGCGAGCTGCCCAGACAAGCGAACTACCCACTTAACCACAACCACCTTATCTTCTACCTTTCAACCCACACGACACCATAATAAAATAATAATATCATAAAATAAAGAATCCTAATTAATCTTAGTGGTCTAAGCTATTATATAAAACCTAAAACTTAGTATCTAAGTAGTAGCTAGGATTTATTTAGTATCTTTAAGGATTCTAAATACTTAATTAAAAAGTATATCTATATAGTAGGATACTATATCTAACTCTTAAAAACTGAAACTATTAAAAGAGGAAAAACTAATTAAGTATATTCTTAACTTAGATTCCTAATTATTTCCTCCTTAGATTAGTAGTATGGAAAATATAGCTAATTAACTACTTACTAACTGTAATATACTTCCAGTTAGGAAGCGTTAGGCTTTGAACTTTATTAAGTAATAACTATCACTTTAGATATACTTTATTTATAAATATAACTATAAGAAAGTTTAATATAAAGATTTAGATATAATAAATATATAGTTTCAGCTTATAGTAAATATAGTTATGAAATATAGTATTATTAACTTAGATATTTATAATTTCAATAAGACTGAGTTTATAATAAGCTAGATTATATCTAGAATAATTATTATAAGTACTGAAAGGTGTTTAAATATAAAAATAATATAACTTAGTAATTATAAATAAGTTATAATTATTTAAGTTATTAGTTTCTCAAGCTATAGTATTTTACTATATATTATTATTATAGACTAATATCTCCTCTCTAATTAATATATAGAAACTAATCTCTCACGTAACTAGGTTATTATAATATCTGAAAATAGATAAATAATAAAAAAAAGAAATTTAGATTAGCTTCAGTATTTTAACTAGTACATAAAACTATATATATAAGGTAATTACTACCTCCTTATTATTAATAAATATAAAAGTTACTACTCTATAGATTTTAAGATATATTATAAGGAAAATAAACTTATTATATTTTATAACTATACTAACTTATTTATCTTATTTATTTCAGTTTTTAGATATTAAGTATTTTGGGTTTCGGAAAATAGTATATAGTTAATAAATTAAAGATAGAATATACTGGAGGAATATCTATATTATAAAGAAAAATTTCTTCTCTATATTTTATAAGGTTTTTATATAAACTCTATTAGTTAAAAATATCTAGAGAGATTTTAGAGGAGTTAAACTTATTTTTTTAAATACTGAAAGTATATTTTTAAAACTTAATATTCAGTTATATACTCTAATACCTCTAGAGTTTCTACTAATAATACTATTATTTTAGACTTTCTAGATATTAAATAACCTAATAGAAGTATTTTCTTAGTCTGAATTTATTAAAAAGAAGATCTCCTACTATTAGAATAACTTACTAACTTTAATTATTAAAACTATAGAGTATTTATTAAAAAGGATATAGAAATTTATATACTAAATTACCTTATTAAAGTCTGAAATCCAGATTCTTTAAGAGGAGAATAATTTATTTAGTTAGTATCAGAAAGCTAAGAAAATATATCTCAGATAAAGAGGAAATCTTATTATAAGTAAGGCTAAAGACGTTTAGTTATAAAGAGAGATTATAATCTAGATTAAGGAGAAAATATACTAAAGTAGTAATTACTAATAGAGAACTAGGATAGGCTAACAGTAATATAGTATCTGTAGGAATATAGATTATAATATATAAATATTTCTAGTGAATAAATAAATATCAGTAGAAGAAGGTTTAGAGTAGTTTCAATTAATCTAATAATTTTAATACTACTTTTAGGTTTTATTTATAAAGTAGTTATAGTTAAGTAAGTAGCTTGCTTGTCTGGGCAGCTTGCTTATTAACTGAGTTATATTATTTATATTAATAAATCTCTCTAAAATATAATTTAAAATTATTTTAGTAAAGATATTAATAAAGTTATTTTTACTATTAATTTACTATATCTTATGAAGTACTTAATATTTATATAATTATTTTAAAATTATAATATTAATTATAAGTTTCTTTTTTTTATAATACTAAGCTCTATAAAGTATTTATATAATAAGTATAAGTTAGTATAGAAAATTATAGAAATAGAAGAAAAATTATAATAAACTATACTTTTTCATAAAAATATAGTAATAGTATATTTGGTTACTTTTACTCTATACCTATGGTGGTACTTAAGCTCTTTATCCTATATATAATTCTAACTGTAAAATTTACCTAGTAATAGTATTTATAATAATGCTAACTTATAATTAGTTTAAATAGTAATAAAATTACCTATTATTGTGGATAATTATACTCTCAGTTATAATATTTAACTTTATAGTAGAGGAAAACCTTATAGTAATAATCTATATAGCGAGAGTGTTATAAGCTATATCTGGATGTTCGGCCAGAGCTGTGCCTAGGTATCCGAAGCTAACCCCCTCGCCCGAGTGGGGCTCCAGTAGGCTCTATATAGTATTATATATGCAGACTTTTCTACGCACCTGTGAAGGCTTCTTTTTTACTTCTTAGTTCTAAATAAATAGTATTTTACGCTACCTTCCGGTTAAATAAGCTTAGGTCCAGCTTTTTATATATTTAGAATTTAGTTTTATTTACTATATAGATAATACTAGGTAGAGTGTAGCTTCCTACTAGTTAAGTATATAATCTAATTAAGTGTAGCTTCTAGAATATAATATTATATAATAAATAACTAAATAACTAATATAAAGAATAATAGAGAGTACTAAAGCCCCCTAGAATATTCCTATCAGTAGTAACCCTATAAGTAAACTACTTTAGTAGTAGTTATAATATATTTTAAGCTTTCTCTACTAGAGGATTAATAAGCTTTTATATAAGTTAGCAAAATAAGATACTATAGTAAGTAGTAACCTCTAAGTAGTTACTATAATAGATACTTCTAACTTATATTAGGATACTCTAGTAACCCCCAGAATAATATCTATTAGGATAATAGCCTTTAGGGTTAATAATATTACTATATCTCTACTAGTAGCTAACTACTAGAGGAAACTTTTTTTCCTACCTCTAAAGTTTTCAGGTAAGTAGAAAGAATATTAAGTATAAACTTAATAGATAAAAGTTAAACTTAAGATTAATTACTATTTCTTTAATAGTAATTAGGAATATTAGTATCTAATTTACTTCTATTTAGATTTTAATTTTCAGTAGGTAGTTAAAACTTTCTATATAATAAGAAAGCTAGAAAACTCTTATAATCTAAATGATTTTATAAGTTACCTAGATAGAACTTATCTAGATCCTAATAGTTAGCTTTATATTATTATCTAGCTATAGAGTTTTAGATAGAAGGAAAATAAATATCTAACTATCTTTCTGCTTTAATTTAAAAAGACTCTAGCTGATACTAGAGGGTATATATAGCTAGATATAGTCTAGATCTCCCTACTAGAGGCTACTCTACTTTCCTACTTTAAGAAGCTACTTATTATAATCAACTTTCCTATAGAGTATAGATTTTAATTATCTAAGGTTTAAGATGTAGCTTAGAAGTTTAAATATATAAAGGGGGTATTAGTATATTACTAGCTACCCTACTAGAGACCTACTATCTGTAATATAGAGGGTAATATTATAATAACTGGGATAGTTAAGAAATAATAATAATACTGAAGCTCTAGTAGCTCCTCCTCTACCTCTAAAGAATACTCTAAGGACTATTAGGATACTTACTAATATTTTAAGTATAGTAAGAAAAACTATATCTATAGGAACTATAGAGCCTGAGAGTATAAAAAAACTAGCATAAAGATTATAAAAACTATAACTACTCTGGATTATACTGAGGATAATTAGGAAGATAATATTACTCTATTTAGTAATAGTAAGGATTCAGAAAAAGAGTAACTCTAGAGTGAAGTTAGATTCTGAAGCTAACTAAAATAGAAGTAATAAAATAGGAAAAATAACAGGAAAAAGAATAAATAAGTAACTAATAGTTAGCTACTATTTAGACTAGAATTAATAGAGGTTACTTTATTAATATACTTATTAATATAGATTATAATATTTATATTATTATTAATATCTCTCTTATAAAGAAACTTTACCTTCTATTAGTTAATAAGTTAAAGAGATAGATAAGGAGATATATTATTAAGCTGTTACTTAGTAATACTTAGGAGGTAGCTATTCTGATTTTAGAAGTTAGTAATTATATACAGAAGATTTATATCTATATTATAGAGAGTCTGTAGTTATTTTTATATCTTAAGTAGCTATAGATAGAGAATAATTATATTATTTATAATACTAAAGTCTAATAGATAATATATAGAAAAAATAGTATAATAGTATATTTAGAATATTAAGATAAGTTAGTATAGCTTAAAGAGATCTAGTTAGTTTAGCTACTTAATACTAATTTATTTATNNTATTTATATTTATCTATTAGTATACTATATAGTATACTAGTGAGGTATTAAGTTCCTACTAAATTATATTTATTAGTCTAGTGGATATTAAGAAAGTATTAGTTTTAAAAGTGGAGGTAGACCTAAGAGATTATATCTCTATAAATATCTTAAAGGAATTCCTAGATTTGTTCTATCTAAATTTAGTATACTAGCTACTTTCTAGCTAACTAAAGATAAACTACTATATCCTATTAATTTCTAATAATAAGGGATAGAAACTAGATTTCCTATAGAGATCTCTCTATAGTATATTATAGGAGAAGCTTCTAATATTTAAGAAGATCCTAGAGGATTTACTTAATAAGAGATTTATTAAAGTAAGTAGCTTCTCTATTAATATTTTAATCTTCTTTATAAGAAAATTAGATAGAGAAATATATTTCTATATAGATTATAAAGCTCTTAATATAATTACAAAGAAAGATTATTACTTCCTTTCTCTTATATTAGAAACCCTCTAGAGGAGTATTACTACTTATTAATATATTAAGCTTAATATTATTACTATATTCTATAAGATTAGAATTAATAAAATAGATTAGGAGAAAATAGCTTTTTAGATATATTATAGCTTCTTTAAATAGATAGTATACTTTTTTAGATTTACTAATACTCCTATTATATTTTAATAGTATATTCAGAGTTACTTATAATAATTTCTAAATAATCTTATTATAATATATATTAATAATATCCTTATTTATATTAGTAGCTTATAAAAAAACTATAAAGAGAAAGTTTACTAGATATTTAGCTACCTTACTAATATAAATTTTAAGTTAGATCCTAAGAAGTATAAGGTTTTAGTTACTATAGTTAAGTATATTAGGTTTATTATATCAGCTAGAAAGAATTTCTCTTACGATCCTAAGAAGTTAGAAATTATTACTAACTAGCTTTCCCCTAGCTTACTAAAGAGTATCTATAGTTTCTTTGGGTTTGTAAACTACTATAAAATCTTTATACCTCAGTATAGTATTATTATAGAGCCCTTAAACTACCTAATTTAGAAGTTAGCTTCTTTTAACTAGAGACTAAAATAGTAGGAGGTTTTCCTTATACTGAAATAACTTTTCACTATAGAACTAATCTTATAGATATTTAACCTTAATATTCTAATAATAGTAAAGATAGACTATTTAGAGTATATTTTAGGAGGTATATTAACCTAAGATAATAAAGTTAGAATAAAGTATCTAATAGCTTTCCACTCCTAATATCTAACTTCTATAGAGTTTAATTATCTAATTTATAATAAGAAACTCCTTATAATACTAACCTACTTATAGACGTAGAGAGTAAAGCTATAGAATACTAAAAAGTTTAAAATCCTTACTAACTATAAGGATCTTAAGTATTTTATAAAGAAATAATAACTTATAGAGAGGTAGAGTTAGTAGGTAGAAAAATTATCTTAATATAATTTTTACCTTAAATACTAACTAGGTGTCTAGATAGTAGCTTTTAATACTTTCTTCCAGAGAGAATAGAATATCCCTAAAGAGTAAGATAATAAAAAATAATAAGAATAAATGATATAGATTATTCTAGATATTATTATCCCTATAGGGCTTTAGGTAGAATATATAAATATTACTAATATCTAAGTTTTCAAAAGAAAACTAAATCTATAAGAAATATAAAACTATATTACTGAGAGAGACTCTTTATATCAATAGATTTTTATAGTAATCTAGTAGGGAGAGTATAACTTTCCCTCTAACCTCTATATTAAGGTCCAGATTACTAAATATATTATTAATATACTAGGATAACTTACCTTCAGAGAGAAGTTTTAAATACTTAGTAGTAAGGAGAATAATAATCTCCTTAATAAGCTTAAAATTAAATTAATATAGAAGTTATATAACTCCTCCCCTGTAGGTTACTTAGAGTATAATAATATACTAGAGATTATAAGCTAACAGTTTTATTAATCTAGATAGTTATAGAATATCTACTAATTTATATATAATTATAATATATATAGAGGCATTTATATCTAGAGATAAGCTAAGAAGGGATTCCTAAAATTCCTATTAATACCTAACTAATTATATTCTAATTTATTAATAGACTTTATTACTAACTTACTTCCTATAAAAGAATAAGGTAGTTATTACTTCTAGGTTATTATTAATTAACTAAGTAAGGTCTCTATATTAGAGAAGATAAATATAATAAAGATAGAGATATATATTTAGTAGTTTCTTAGTTATTACTATAGGTTCTATAGAATATTATATTCTATTATAAGTAATAGAGAGTTTAATTAGGTAAGTTACTTCTAGAAGGAGTTCTATAAGTTAATAAATATTATATACTTATTAAATATTAATTACTACTTATAGACTAATAAGATTATAAAATAGTATAATTAGGAGATCTAAGTAATTTTAAGGATATTTACCTACTAGTTTTAAGATAACTAAGATAACCTACTATTTATTATATAGTTAGTTTTCTATAACTAACAGTATAGTATAATAAAGATTATATCTTTTTTTATAGATTATAGATATTATATTGATTTTATCCTAGTTACTAAGGAGCGTGTGAAACTACTTAGTAGTAGTGAGGCTGTAACTTACTAGCTAGTTAAGAGAATATAGTTAGTAATAATATATATCTATATAGAGATAGCTGCCACTTAATAGAAGTTAGAAGCTTAGGTAAATAAGATCCAGTCTTATGCAGATTAATATTAAGTTAGTAATAAAGTATAGTTAAATATATTTAACTCTAAGTTACTAAAGTTAAGCTAAAAACTAACCTAACTATATTATAAGTATATAATAGTGAAAATTCTCTTACTATATATTATAAAACTAGATACTCTAGAGTCTATTTACTTATAGTTCTATATAAATTTACTCTAGAGAGTTACTACTAATCTACTACTAAAATAGGTTATAGTTAATAGCTAGCTACTACTATTAGTAGATAATAATAAAGAGGTTAAATAGCTAGTTAAAAGTATTCTTACTGTGAGGATATATTAAGTAGAGAGAGGATACTAATAAGAGGTTTTTATTAAATAGGAAGAATATATAAACTCTATATAGAAGCCTATTAATACTATTGCGGATATAATGGTTCTAGAGTGGTATAAGGTAATATATAAGCTAATTATAGATAATAATAGAGACCTAACTTATAGCCTCCAACTGGGTAGTGGCTGGGGAGGAGGGAGGTAATATTATATACTATATTTAGATATTTAGCTAGAGTTATACCTAAGTATCTGAAGCTAACTCTCTCACCCGGATAGGGCTCCAGTAGGCTCTATATAGCACTATATATATAAACTTTTCTATATATCTGTGAAAGCTTCTCTTTTACTCCTTAGTTCTAAATAAACAGTATTTTACGCTACTTTCTAGTTAAATAAACCTAAGTTTAGCTTTTCACAGAGAGCCTCAGTGAGACTAAAGCTTAATATATATAACTGAAAGTAACTACTAAAGTTAAAAGGTTAAGAACTTTTATAAACCTATTAAAAATAGAATAAAATAAAAAACCTATAAAAACTAAATATTCTATAATCTATTATTTTTCTATATTTTTATAATAAAAGTAAAACCCCCTGAAAATCTATATAGCTATCTATAACTAGAGGAATATAGAATAAGTAAAAAGATATCTAACTATAACTACTATAATTAAGACTATTAGTTTATTAAATTAGATTTTACTGAAATTATCTTAAATACTATAATTAATAGATAGCCTATAGATATTTAAAAGAAAATTATATAGCTATCTTATAATCTACTATACTAAGCTAACTATTTTAGTAACTAGTTATTAATTAGATAATTTCCTAATATTAATATACTATAATAATATTAGTTATTTAATACCTTACAGTATTATAGTAATATAATTATAGAGGTTTTAAAAACTATCTAGTTATATTAGAAATATCTATATCTATATAAATATTATTTATATATTAGCTACACTTAATTAATATATTAAGATTATTTACTAATAAGAGTAGGCTAAATCTCACTATACTTATATAAAGCTTATAAGTTAGCTTATATTAGTAGTGAAGAATTTTTATATTAGAGGTGTAAAATTCTATCTTGGGAGTAGGTAGGGTATAGTAAGAATATTAAGGTTGCGGATATTAAGGTTATAATAAGTATTTAAATAGAGTAGCTATAGTTAGTAGTAATTAAATCTCTTAAGATATTTAAATTATATATAGATAGCGTGAGGGTATAAGGTGTTACGACCTATTGGAACTACAGGACTAAGGGGCGCCCCGCAGGATGCCTGGCGGCTGCAGGACCTTTATATACAGGATAATATAGGAATAATAGGGATTCTATTTAGTATAGAAGAACTATAGTATAAGTTACATGACGATAAGATAAGGATTATCTAGAATTAATATAATCTAGAATAACTAAAAGAATATACTAATTAGCTGGAATTTATATATAAAATAAGCTTAAGTATATTTAAGATCAGACTTCTATAGCTTTTTAGTAATTAACTTTATAATTATCCTTAGATACTTCTAGCTTTATCTCTTAATCTTCTTATTAGACTTATATCTAATTACTATAAGCTCTGAAGATCTGATCTTATTAGTATTATAATAATATTATTATTTATATATTATAATTTTAACTTACTACTAATAGATGTACCTCTATTAAACTTAAAACTAACTATAATATTTTAATTACTCTTATTTAGTAAGTTAACTTTATAAAGCTTACTTAATAGTATCTAGGAAAGAATATTATTATATCTACTAAATACTAAACTCTTTCTATCTCTTTTAGTTCTCAGAGAATACTTCCTAAAAGTAAATAACCTATTAAGTCTCTAGATTAGGAAAAAAAAGATATTAAGCTTTCTAGTAATAAAGAGGATAATATTACTAAGCTTATATAATAACTCTAAAAACTAACAGAAATATAGCTAAGATATAGGAGATTATTAATAGTAATATTATAGAAGTTACTTAACTTCAGTAGAGTCTCTATAATAATTTAGATTAGTAGTAACTTCTAGCTTTTTAGTAGGAGGTTAATATTTTTTATATTACTATTAATATTATTTAGATTTTAATTAAGTTATATAAGAAATTTTAACTTAACTTACCTTAGGTTCTTAATAGAACTCCTAGATATTTTAAGGAATTCCTTATCTAAGTTTAAACTTATTATTAGTTTTATAATCTCAGTTTTAAGGATAAAGCTAAATAAATTATTTATACTACTTTATTCCTTAAGGGAAGAGCTTTTATATAGTTTAAATCTTATCTTACTAACTTCCTTACTTATAAATAGAATAATCTTAAGTTAGAAATTTAGACTATCTTTATAGACTATTATAATTTCAAAAGTATTCTAATCTTATAATTTTAAGAACTAAATAAGTAATAATAATATAAATAAGATCTAGTAGCTCTTAAGTAGAAAGATAAAGTTATATACTATATAGCTAAGTTTAGATATATCTATACTAAACTTAACTATACTAATAATATTAAGATCTTTATATTCTACTAAAGACTGAAAGAAGATATTAAAGATAAATTTATTAAGTAAGATAGATTAAGTAACTTTATTATATATATAGAATTTACTATTAAGATTAATAACTAACTCTTTAAATATTACTATAAGAAAGATAAATAATAATAACTTTAATAACTTAATAGTGGATATAAATACTAAAGACTACTATATAACTACTAAAACTAATATAATAATTAGGAAACTAGGTAATGATTTACCTTATAAATAAGTATTGTGAAAGGCTGGACCTAGGTTTGTTTAACCGGAAGGTAGCGTAAAATACTGTTTATTTAGAACTAAGGAGTAAAAGAGAAACTTTTATAGGTATATAGAAAAGTCTGTATATATAGTACTATATAGAGCCTACTGGGGCCCCACCCGAGCGAGGGGGTTAGCTTTAGATACCTAGGTATAGCTCTAGCTGAATATCTGGATATAGTTTATAATATTACCCTCCTCTTCCCTAGCTGCTACCCAGTTGGAGGCTGTAGGCTAAGTCTCTATTATTATCTATAATTAGCCTATATATTACCTTATACCGCTCTAGAGCTACTATATCTATAATAATTAATAAGCTTCTATATAGAGTTTATATATTCTTCCTATTTAATAATAACTTCTTATTAATATTCTCTCTCCACTTAATATATCCTCACAGTAAGAATACTTTTAACTAGCTATTTAACCTCTCTATTATTATCTACTAGTAATAGTAGCTAGCTATTAACTATAACCTATCTAGGTAGTAAATTATTAGCAGCTCTCTAGAGTAAATCTATATAGAATTATAAGTAAATAGACCCTAAAGTATCTAACTTTATAATATATAGTAAGAGAATCTTTATTACTATATACTTATAATATAGTTAGACTAGCTTTTAGCTTAATTTTAGTAACTTATAGTTAGATATATTTAACTATATTTTATTACTAACTTAATATTAATTTATAGGGAATTAAATTTTATTTACCTAAGTTTCTAACTTCTACTAGATAGTAATTATCTCTATATAGATATATATATTATTACTAACTATATTCTCTTAACTAACTAGTAAGTTATAACTTTACTATTACTAAGTAGTTCTATATACTTCTTAGTAACTAGGATAAAGTTAATATAATATTCATAATTTATAAAGAAAGATATAATCTCTATTATATTATATTATTAGTTACAGAGATCTAACTATATAATAGGTAGTAGGTTATTTTAGTTATTTTAGAACTAGTAGGTAAATATCCTTAAAATTACTTAGATCTCCTAGTTATACTATTCTATAATCCTATTAGTTTATAGGTAGTAATTAGTACTTAATAGGTATATAATATCTATTAATCTGCAGAATTCCTTCTAGAAGTAACTTACCTAGTTAGACTTTTTATTACTTATAATAAAGTATAATATTCTATAGAATCTATAATAATAACTAAGGAACTACTTAGTATATATCTTTATCTTTATTATATCTATCTCCTCTAATATAGAAGTTTTATTTAGTTAATTAATAATAACTTAGAGGTTATAGTTACTTTATCTTTTTGTGGGGAGTAAATGAGTAATAAAGTTTATTAATAGATTAAAATATAATTAGTTAGGTATTAATAGACATTTTAGGAATTTCTTCTTAGTTTACCTCTAGATATAAATATCTCTATATATATTATAGTTATATATAAATTAGTAGATATTTTATAATTATTCAGGTTAGTAGAACTATTAACTTATAGTCTCTAGTATATTATTATACTTTAGGTAGCTTATAGGGGAGGAATTATATAACTTCTATACTAACTTAGTCTTAAGCTTATTAAGGAGGCTATTACTCTCTTTACTACTTAGTATCTAAAACTTCTCTCTAAAAATAAGCTATTTCAGTATATTAATAGTATACTTAGTAATCTAAATTTTAATATAGAGGTTAGGAGGAAAGCTATACTCCCCCTACTAAACTACTATAAAAATCTATTAGTATAAAAAGTTTTTTTTAGTAATATAATTTTATATTTCTTATAGATTTAGTTTTCTTTTAAAAATCTAGATACTAATAATATTTATATATCCTATTTAGAGCTCTATAGGGATAATAATATTCAGAATAATCTATATTACTTATTCCTATTACTTCTTATTATTCTATTTTTTAGAAGTATCCTATTCCCTCTAGGAGAAAATATTAGAAGCTACTACCTAAGTGCCTAATTAGTATTTAAGGTAAAAGTTATATTAAGATAACTTCTCTACCTACTAGCTCTACCTCTCTGTAAGTTATTATTTCTTTATAAAATACTTAAGGTTTTTATAGTTAGTAAGGACCTTAAACTTCTTAGTATTCTATAGCTCTAACCTCTATATCTATAAACAGGCTAGTATTATAAGGAGTTTCTTATTATAGATTGAGTAATTAAACTCTATAGAAATTAGATATTAAGAGTGGAAAGCTACTAGATGCCTTACTCTAATCTTATTATTTTAGGTTAATATACCTCCTAGAGTATACTCTAAATAATCTATCACTACTATTATTAGAATATTAAGGTTAAATATCTACAGGATTAATTCTAAAGTAAAGAGTTATTTTAGTGTGAGGAAAGCCTCCTACTACTCTAATTCCCAGTTAAAGGAAACTAACTTCTAAGTTAGATAGTTTAAAAGTTTTATAATAATATTATACTGAAATATAAAAACCTTATAGTAGTTTATAAACTTAAGGAAACTATAGATACTTTTTAGTAAACTAGGAGGGAGTTAGTTAGTAATAACTTCTAACTTCTCAGGATTATAAGAGAGGTTCTTTCTAGCTAATATAATAAATCTAATATACTTAACTATAGTAACTAAGAATTTATATTTCTTAGGATCTAACTTAAGGTTTATATCAGTAAAATAGTTAAATATCTAGTAAACCTCCTCCTTATACTTCTTTCGTAAGCTATTAGTATAAATAAGGATATTATTAATATATACTATAATAAAGTTATTTAGGAACTATTACAGGTAGCTATTAATATACTATTAAAATATAGTAGGAATACTAGTAAGTCTGAAGGAGTATACTATCTATTTAAAGAGATTATAATATATCTAAAAAGCTATTTTCTCCTGATCTACTTTATTAATTCTAATCTTATAGAATATAGTAATAATATTAAACTTAGTATACTAATAGGTAGTAGTAACCCTCTAGAGAGTTTCTAATATAAGAGAGAGGAAGTAATAGTTTTTTTTATAATTACGTTAAGAGCTTTATAATTTATACAGAAATATATTCTTCTATCTAACTTTCTTATAAAGAGAATTAAAATATTAGTAAAGAAGCTACTTATTTTAATAAATTTTTTATTAAGTTAATCCTCTAGAGTTTTCTTAAGCACTAGAAGCTCCTCCTATAATATACTATAGAGGGATCTCTATAGGAAATCTAGTTCCTATTCCTTATTATTAGGAATTAATAAGATATAGTAATTTATCTTTAGTTAGCTGGAAGGTAGCTAGTATACTAAATCTAGATAGAAAAAATTTAGGAATTCCTTTAAGATATTTATAGGAATATAATCCCTTAAGTTTACTTCTACTTTTAAAGCTAATATTTTCTCAATATTTATTAGACTAATAGATATAATTTAGTAGGAGCTTAATGCCTCACTAATATACTACATAGCATACTAACAGATAAATACAAACAAATTAGCACCAAGTAACTAAGCTGACTGGATCTCCTTAAGTTATACTAGTTTATTCTAATATTCTAAGTATATTATTATACTACTTTTTCTATATATTATCTATTATGTTTTAGTATTATAGATAATATAATTATCTTCTATCTATAGCTACCTGAAATATAAAAATAGCTACAGACTCTCTATAATATAGATATAGATCTTCTATATATAGCTACTAACTTCTAAAGTCAGAATAGCCACCCCCTAGGTGTCACTAAATGACAGCTCAGTAGTATATCTCCTTATCTATCTCTTTAATTTATTAACTAGCGGGAAGTAAAGTTTCTTTATAAGGGAGGTATTAATAATAGTGTAGGTATTATAGCCTATATTAATAAATATATTAATAAAGTAACCTCTATTCATTCTAGCCTAAATAGTAGCTAACTACTAGTTACTTATTTATTCCTTTTCCTGTTATTTCCCCTATTCTATTATTTCTACCTTAGTTAGCTCTAGAGTCTAATTTTACTCTAAAGTTACTTTTTTCCTGAATCCTTACTATTACTAAGTAAGGTAATATTATCCCCCTAGTTATCTCCAGTGTGATCTAGAGTGGCTATAGCTTTTATAACCTTTATACTAATCTTTTTATACTTTTAGACTCTGTAGTTCCTGCGGATATAACTCTTCTTACTATATTTAAAATATTAGTAAGTATTTTAGCAGTCTTTAGAATATTCCTTAGAGGTAGAGGAGGAACTACTAAAACTCTAATATTATTATTACTTCTTAACTACTTTAGTTATTATAATATTACCCTCTATATTATAAGTAGCAGGTTTCTAGTAGGGTAACTAGTAGTATACTAATATTCCCTTTATATATTTAAGCTTCTAAACTATATTTTAAACTTTAGATAACTAAAACTTATATTCTGTGGGAAAGTTAATTATAATAAGTAGCTTCTTAAGGTGGGAAAGTAGAGTAACCTCTAGTAGGGAGATCTAGATTATATTTAACTATATATATTCTTTAGTATTAACTAGAGTTTTTTTTAAATTAAAGTAGAAAAATAGTTAGGTATTTATTTTCCTTCTATCTGAAGTTCTATAGCTGAGTAATAATATAAAGCTAGCTATTAGAATTTAGGTAAGTTTTATCTAAGTAACTTATAAAATTATTAGGATTATAGGAGTTCTCTAACTCTCCCACTATATAGAAAGTTTTAACTACCTACTGAGGATTAGAGTCTAAGTAGGAGTAAATTAGATATTAATATTCCTAATTACTATTAAAGAAATAATAATTAATCTTAAATTTAGTTTTTATCTGTTAGGTTTATACTTAGTATTCCTTCTACTTACCTAAAAACTTTAAGAGTAAGGAAAAAACCTTCCTCTAGTAGTTAGCTACTAATAGAGATATAATAATATTATTAACCCTAAAGGTTATTATCCTAATAGATATTATTCTGAAAGTTACTAGAGTATCCTAATGTAAGCTAGAGATATCTATTATAGTAACTACCTGGAGGTTACTACTTACTATAATATCTTATTTTACTAACTTATATAAGAACTTATTAATCCTCTAGTAGAGAGAACTTAAAATATACTATAACTACTACTAAAGTAGTTTATTTATAAGATTATTACCTATAGAAGTATCCTGGGGGGCTTTAGTATTCTCTATTATTTTTTATATTAGTTAGTTAGTTACCTATTATATAATATTATATCCTAAGAGCTGCGTTTAACTAGATTATATACTTAACTAGTGGGAAGCTATACTCTACTTAATATTATCTATATAATAAATAAAACTAAGTTCTAAATATATAAAAAGCTGGATCTGGATTTATTTAACTGGAAAGTGGCGTAAAATACTATTTATTTAGAACTAAGGAGTAAAAGAGAAGTTTTCACAGATGCATAGAAAGGTCTGTATATATAATGCTAAATAGAGCCTACTGGGGTCCCACTCAGGCGAGGGGGTTAGCTTCAAATACCTAAGTACAGCTCTGGCTGGATATCCGGGTATAGCCTATAATAAGTATATCTTATAGTTATTATAGTAAACCTATAAACTTTACTACTAAAGCTACTACTAAAAATAATAAATAAGAAGATTTTAAATATTATAATTATAATAAACTAGAATATATAGCTAAAAATTACTACTTACTTAAGTATTAGTAATAAAGATAATAATTTCAGTTAGTATTTAAATAAACTTAATAAGTTAATATCACTAAGAAGGAAATACTTTATACCTCTCTAATCTGGATAGCCTATTTTAATAATATTTATATTATACACTAAAGATCTAAGGATAATATAGAATAGTATCCTAAGAACCCTTCTGGATAATTAGGATACTATACTAAGAAGATACTAGTAATAACTAATATTAAGAAAGAAGAAGATTTTATACTAATCTTAGAATAGAATTAGATATAAGAGAATAAAATAGTAATTCTATAGTTATAAGTAGCTAAGAGAGAACTTTACTATAGAATTAGTTAAATACCTAACAGATAGCTTCTATAGAGAATCTAGTATTAAATTCAGTAGAGAATTAATATTAAAGGAAACCTACTTCTTACTTAAACTCTCATATAACCACTCAAAGTAAGCAATAGAATACTAATAAAGATCCTCACTATAGTTAAATATAATAAGCTGGAACGTAAAATTAAGAAATAACTTAATAATCTCTACTAGTAAGAACTTATGAAAATTAGCTTAGAAATTTATATTAATCTAAATAACCTATTTAAGTTAATTAATAATAATATTAAGCTAGATAATAATACTATTAAAAACCCAGAATCCTCTATTTTATAGTAACTAGATAATAATAAAAGTAAGTAACTTAGGATTTAGAGTATTTACTTAACTTAAAATAAGTAATTTATTATATTCTATAGAGGTCTAAGTAACCAGACTCTAAACTACCTTAAGATAATCTTCTATAAAGTAGACTATAAACTCTTATAAATTAATCACCTATCTCACTAAACTATCTTTTAGATATATTATATACAAGATAATTATATACTATATTTTAGTAATAAATTCGATAGATAATTCTTCTTATAATAATTTGAGGGTAATCTAATTCTCAATATATATCTTAATATAGATCTACTATTTTAGGAATTTTAGTATTTTAATAAAAACTGCTTTATAATATTCATATCCAGTAAAAACTACCTTATATTATATATAAATAATATTATTGGTAAATAGACAGACTATAAATCAGACTACTATATAATTTACTATATTAATAAAATAAGAAAATAATACTATTAATATAATAAACCTCAGGAATAAGAAAAAGATACTAAAGATAAACCTACACTATTAACACTAAAACACAAAAAATTAATATTCAGTAAGATACTTCAAAAAAGAAAGATTATAACCCACTATAATAAAGATAGGATAATATCAGAATAAAGATACTATAAATAGTTAAAAAGCTAGATTCACCTACTAAATAAAAATAAAAAAAGAGATTTTAGATAAGATTCTTATACCTAGTAACAGCAGAATATAATAATAAATACCTTCACCTTAATATTACAGTAAATAGATATAAAATATAAACCCTAATTAATTATAATACTTAAGGAAACTTTATATTACTATAAATAGTAAATAAATAATAGATCCTATAGATAATGAAAGCTGAACTATACTAACTATATACTATTAAAAGAGAAAACGTTAAATATAGTGGAAGTATTATTAATTTAGAGACTATATACCTCTCTTTAAACTACTATAGCTAGAAGGAAGACTATATCTTTAATATAATAGAGATAAATAATTAAGAGATTATCTTAGGAATCTTATAGTTATAAAAAAGAAACTTACAGATAGATTAGAAAACTAGTTATCTCTAATAGAAAGATTCAGTCTCTAAGACCTCTCTAGATAATAAGATCTTATATAAATTAGATATCATTTTAAGAGTATAAAGATTTATTACCTACTTTAGGATTAAGAATATAGTAGTCTAGATATTAAATATTATAGTAATAGTAAGAGTTAATAATAAGATAGATTAACTTCAGATTATTCCTAATAAATACTGGATTTATAAATAACTTTTCGTAGAAGAACTTAAAACTGGACTACTAAAATATATAAGCTATAATTATAAGATCCCTTTAAAGAAGAGGAAGGAATCTAAATTCAGTAAAATGTACAGACTTAATTAAATAGAAATAGAAGCACTTAATAAGTATATTAATAAACATCTCAAGAAAAGTTATATTAAATATTTAATATCACTAGCAGGAAGCTTAATCTTATTTATACTTAAGAAAAATAGTAAGTTATAACTTTATATTAACTATCGATGACTTAATAATATAACTATTAAGAACTAATATTTATTACTACTTATATTAGAATTATAAGACTAACTTTATATAGCTAATTAGTTTATAGCTCTCAACCTTAAGGAAGCTTATAATCTTATTTAAATTAAAAAAAGTAAAGAATAGAAAACCACTTTCAGAATAAGAAAAAATTTTATAAGTACCTTATAATACCTTTCAGACTTACTAATATACCTATAATATTCTAATTTATAATTAACTATATACTATATAAATACTTAAATATCTTTTATATAATATATCTTAACGATATTCTTATCTATTTAAGGATGCTTAAAAAATATAAGAAATATATTTATAAAATACTTTAGAAACTTTAGTAAGCTAAACTGCTAGTTAAATTAGAGAAAAGTAAATTTTATATATTAAAAGTAGAATATTTAGAATTCACTATTATACTAAATATAATTAAGATATTAACTAAGAAGATCCAGGTAGTTAAGAACTAACCTAGACTGATAAATATTCAAGAAATCTAAGCTTTCCTCAGATTTACTAACTTTTACTAAAAATTCCTTAAGAATTATGTAAAAAAAATAATCCTACTTACTAAACTTATATAAAAAGATACTAAGTTTAATTAGACTAATAGATAAGAAGAAGTATTTTAGAATATTAAGATCCAGATTATCTTAGAACTTATTCTTACGATTCTAGATTCTAATAAACTGTTTAAAGTTAAGACTAACGCTTCAGACTACATTATAGGAGGATAACTAGGATAATAAGATATAAAAAGAATACTATATTTTTATACTTTCTATTTATATAAACTTAGTAAATCAGAACTTAACTACCAGATTTATAATAAGGAACTTATAGTTATTATTAAAATATTTTAAGAATAGAAATTATAACTTTCAGGAATTAAATATAAAGTTCAGATCTATACTAACTATAAAAATTTAATATACTTTATAATATCTAAGAACCTTAATAACTAATAAATTAGATAGTTAGAATTTCTTTCAGAATTTACCTTTTATATTATCTACTATAAAGAAACAGAAAATAGAAAAGCTAATATATTCAGTTAAAGACTAGATTATAATATCTTAATACTAGAAGAAATTGTTACGGGCCAGCCCCGTACGGAACACGCTACGGAACACCCTACTTAAGTGCAGCCAGA